>JAQFZC010008475.1:0-10142 GCA_034695205.1 Dicyrtoma fusca | reverse complement strand
GTATAGTGGTGGTTTAAAATTTACAAGAAAAAGTTTGACGATCGTCTACTTTTATGACTTGACTTGGGATGAACATGCCGCCAGATAAATCAAAATCAAGTAATTACAATGTTAATATTGTTACAGTGCAAGATGAAACTCAAAGGGGGTAAATGTAAAGTAGTATCTTCGTCATATGAGAGAGACCAGAGACCAGTCTACGTGCTGTCTATACGCTTCTCCACATAAGAATTCCATAACCATGCCATACCACAAACCTACCTATATAGGTATTTCTAGCCGCAACAGAAGATGCGAAGGCAAGACACACCAAATACATACTCAGATCGTACAAGTAGGTTACTGATACATGCATCATTCCCAGCTTCCCAGCCCAATTGTTTCTTCTTTCTTTGTATCTTGAACTAAACGTTTTTTTCTAAAACTTACCAACCATTCCTGAGCGCATAAGCAGTAAAAACTGCAAAAGTGCAATATATTATTTTTTTTATACCTGAGGTATTTACACGAAACAGTAGTTGCACTCTACACATGCAATTCAGATGTAATAAAATTACGGGAGAAAAATGATTATTGGCTAGTTTTACTGCATGGGAGGAATGCATGTGTTTAGGTGTACCGGCAGGCAGGCTTTGAACGTATCTACACTACCTACCTAGGTACGTACATACACGTTTGACCTATGTACGGATATTCGTACCGTTTAAATTATGCTGACTGCTGAGCTGCTGCCTCCTTTAGTGCCTGTACAGGAAGGTAGGCAGGTAAAATAAATAAAAGAAAAGATTGAAAATGGAAATTAAGTTGTTGAAACTAATCACTAATGAGGAATCCTTCTGATTTTTAACAGCAAAATTATTCGGTGACTGCAATGCACTCACGGCACGACACACTCGATACTAAACATTCGGATAAGGACAAAGATTACGGAATTTGTAAGTCTCGATTGTAAGTTTGTAAGTTTAGCAATAATATAAGTCCTAAACTGTTGCTCAACGCTGTTTTAAATGGACACAAGTGTTTAATTGGGCAATATTAAACGTATCGCATCTTACTAGTCATCATGATCATCCCACGAATTGACACTTGTGAGATTACATTCCACTTCGACTACTCAAAGTACGACTGACTGATAATCATTATTATTGCTGTGACTCTTCAGTCATTCAAGTGTAATTATCCTATGGTTTGCGGCTAGTGCTGATGCTGGTAATAATGGATATGACTTGATTTGATGAAGAAGTCACACGCTCCGCTGGCATCATCCTCCGTTATGTTATTGTTATTATTATTATTATTATTAATAATAATATTACTCGCTATTTTTATATCTGTTACGAGGACCGACGGGTATTTAAAAAACAGCTCTCTTGTACCAACCTCCAACAGTAAGAAGTAGGTACTTGGAGTCGTTCGTGATTAAAATTGAAATCGATTGTTGCCTACATTGTGAAGATACGCACTGTACCGCACTCTGCTTCAACTGTTGACTGTCCTCTACTCTCCTGTCACGGAGTGAGCATTGAAATATTAATTAGTAGTGATCGTGCGGATTGGTTTAAATGGTAAAATTATCATTACGAAATTGATTAGGATGGCTCATGTTTATTGTTGGCATGTGTTGTCAGAGCTATTGAGGCTTTTATACTTTCAAAAGTGTTGTTATATTGCTAAACAAGTCTTAATATCCCATGCAAAAATATTTTCAATTACCGACGTCGACAGCTCGACATATAGCAATACTGCCAGAAGTGTGTACTCTATCTAAACGGTCGTCCTTTTGTACTTGTAAGCACTCTTTTGAAAGATTGGGCTGATTCTTGATTACTGATCACTAGTTACTGATTATTCTGTCTCATTTGATTATTTCATGTAAGCAGAAACAAGGAACTATTTACAAATTTAACTAGCTAACAGTGCTGATGCCAGGATACATTAATAATAATTAATGTATTAGTCTGTGGAGTGCTTACAGGTAAAATGCCGTTTAGTTTTCTTTTTGCATATCACATTGCAATTAACATTAACACGCAGCTCGCTGTCGTCTGCGTTACAATTTACAATTTGTGGGATCACACGAGAGTTCTCATTGTGCCAAAAAGAAAAAAAATGAAAAATTAGAATTGACAATTCAAACGGACTAAATGACCATAACAGCACTCATAGCTGTTTACCGCCAACAATCAACCGTGAGTTAAAAATTTCCAACAGGGGACCGAGGCTGTTATATATCTGCGCTGCCATGCCTATGCAAAATATAACGAATTAATTTAGGGACGTGTTCAGAGATACATAAGTAATTCATCTATGTATGTACCTACATGCAGTACAGATACTTTTGTGAGTAATGCATTTGCAGCTTGCTGTTTCGGGCCGTGTCCCTTCCACATGTGACATGAATTTACAATGAATTTAAATTCGGCCATGTGTCAATGTCATTGTTGCTGTTATTGTTGACGCTTCTCATTTATATTATTAGCAGAAAACCTACATTTTGTCTTCAGCCTGCAGTTTGAATAATTATTATGAATGCTCGCCGATGCGGAACGGAGAGAATAGGAAGAGACTATCTGGCATTTACATCAACCAAAACCAAGACCGAGACCACACTAGGTTGCACATACTGTAACCATGCCAAGCCCATTTAACTTTACACACTACTTCAATTTCAGATCCAGTACACTCACGACTCCTCACTAGCACATGTACCCACTAACATTATGCATTGTAAATTGCAATAATTACACTTGTGAGATTTTTATTTTGGACAGCAGGTGCGAGCATTGTATTAGACTAACGCTGAATAATCAATTATCGAAATAAACTGCAATAAAAGAAATGGTGTGCTGCAATCTCAGAAGCTAGGACAGTCGTCACTACATCCCCTGCTTACAAAATATAACAGAAAATAGGGAGTGTTAATCACATTAATTCATAATTGTAATTACTTGCCAATACAAAATAAATTATTCCATTTGAGTGGACGGATTCAATGAGAACAAAAAATCAAAAATCAATCTTAGATTCCATCTGCAATCTGCCGTTTCTCAATTTAACAAGGACGGTTTTCTTGTCATATTAATAACAATATATTATTGTTATTCTTACCGTGTAAATTCAAGACCAAATAGGGCATTTGTACCCAGACATTTGTACGAAAGCAAAATATGAAATGAAATCATTTGAATAACACATTGGATTTTAGTATTGATTCATGAGCAGATATATTTGAGATTAAAAATATAGATACTTCATCATCCGTTTTTTTACAGATGGTTTTAATTCCCCTTCACATGTCATGAATGCAGACAGTAATTTCATAGTCTCGACAGTGTTAAAAAAAATAGAAGCGGCATAGAACGAAGGGTTTCGGTTGTGTTTACGTATATCAGTATTCAGTATGCAGACAAAATCTGGAAAAATGTACACGCGAATAGGCATAAGTATCAAGGGAATGCAGAAAAGCGATTGTCCATACTAATAATTATCCCTTATACCTCCATCCAAATTCCCTCGGAAATTTTTTGACTTGAACCACAAAGTAAAAGTGCTTGTAATAATTTTTTATTCCCTTTGAAATCGACCTGAGAATATAATATATGAGCAACAATGCAGATAGAATCGCTCATATGATCAACTATGTACCATTGAGCCGTACAGAAAGGGAGAGAGACTTGAAAATCAAGACGGGCGAGATGCATTTCATATCAATGAAGTGCAATAATGAGACGACTTGATGGTGTTTGCTGTTCTCAAGACAGATAGAATGCTGCAGGTAGGTAGATTGGTTGAATGACAAGATTTTTTTTAGACGAAGAATTTCAGTCACAAGAAATGCGACGAGTGACATAGCTTAGTTATCTCCTCCGATGATAAGATGAGTGGCAAGGGAGATAATAGAGGAATAAAATGAACATTTAAGAGATGTTTGTCACCGTCCAGTATTCCTTAAGGGTTGTAAATGCTCAGTCCATCATTACGTATATGTGTATATCCCCTTGGCATATTTCTTAATGCCAAATGGATGAACTTGCTCCTAGCAACCACTAGAAGTAAGAACGGCAAAATGTAAAAAGCCTGTAAAAACGATGGTCGAACATGCAAGGAAAGTTTCTCCATAAGCCCAGTGTAAAGATTGTGAATACCTGCCTTCCTACTCTACCCGTCAACTAGTAAATACCTACCTACGATGTAGCTTCATAGCCATGTTTTTTTTGGGATATCAGTTGGTATAAAGAATGAATTGAAACTGTTTTTGTTCTCTTTGGAAAAGTCAAAACCTTTCAGGGAAGGACTGACGACGATGAGCTAGCTGACCGACCCGGCCTCAATAACTTTAGAGAATGCGAATGGAACAATAAGGTAATACTGCCTAATCCACAAAAATCTTGATTTGAGACCTGCACACTGCATTTTTCTCTTTTCATTTTCATTTTGGATTTGGACCAAGTTCACTCCGGTGAGGTCGCTGGGAACATTTACCCACACCCCAGAATCAGAACACAAAGTACAAAGCCATGCAATAATAATAATAACATGGTGATAAAGTTAAGCTCGAGCCAATACTCCATCCCTTTCAATCCTTATTCCTATATAAGCCGAGCAAAAGCTATTATCTGCACTCACTCTGCAGTCTCCGCCGTGATTTCGATTCCAGGTACAGAGGAAGAAGATAGAAGAAAAAAAACTAAAAGGTATTATTGCATGGAAACGATCACAAAATGTCATTAGGCTCCATTGTTGGTCACAAAGGATCCAGACAGACAGGTAATCGTAAAGTACCACCGAGAGGTATACAAGGCGATAAGATAGGTACATTCACCTATATAATTACTACCGACGAGCTAAACTGAAGATATGTACAGCAAAACAAGGACTAACAACTAACAAGTTAAAATTTAAGGAAATTTAACGATGGTCAAGCTACATACAGAGTGCTGTTACCAAATAGACAAGTAAGGTCCT
Organism: Dicyrtoma fusca; assembly: GCA_034695205.1. Classification (NCBI taxonomy): domain Eukaryota; kingdom Metazoa; phylum Arthropoda; class Collembola; order Symphypleona; family Dicyrtomidae; genus Dicyrtoma; species Dicyrtoma fusca. The sequence continues at coordinate 5,177 of JAQFZC010008475.1, read as the reverse complement.
AAATACGCTATCTTCTGCCTACGCACATACCTTCGCATTGTCAATTGTAATTGTGGAGCGTACGCATAATCATCATCTTGAAATTCATATATTATTTACAGGCACGTAAGTAACTGTGAATGAATGAATGAACCTTCCTATGTGTACCTCGTCACGAACATATGAACGAATATATAACATCGCATCGTACTTACAGAGTCATTATTTTAGTCAAATCTGACAATGAAAAGAAAGCGAAAGATTGAGTTACATGAAAATGAAAAGGGAAATGATAATAAATTCTTACTTTTCTCGTCAACATCTTCTGTGAATCCATTATTGTCATAATTATAGATTGATGACTGTCTGTTGTCACCGCCGCCTTCCACAACAACAAGATTTGATAGACCTGATTCTGAAAATATACAAGAAAAATGAGACAAATTAGAAACTATGTTTATGCCACTTTATTCTCATTACAGGAATATTTACGAGTTTCATTTCTCCTTAAAAAAAATATTTTAAAGCCTAAATTCCAGCCAACACAGACACATGACAGAGCACTGAACACAGTCAACCGTACTCACAACATCCAACATCCGTATTTAAACAACCTTCCTACAATGTATGCCCACTGAATCAGAACAGAATACATATAGATTCACCACACGAAATGACTTTATCTCGAAAATTAGCTACAATATTTTATTATTTATACTCTAGAATTACTGTGATTCTGATTGCGATTATGACAAGAAAATTACGAGCTACAAATTACACGAGTGATGAATTAACACGACTGCGTCTCTGAGGAAGAGAATACCAGCATCAGCAGCAGTATAAATATAAAATACAGGTGCTAGTTAACAGTTAAACTACCCCACAAATCACACGTTTAATTTAATACTCTCATCATCATGATCATGATAGCACCCAAAGTCCGAGCCCGAGCGAGACTAGGTAATAATAATAATAATAATAATCGAAAGAAAAGAAAGTCATCGTAATGTCCAAAATCAAAAGTACCAACTACAACAACGAAAGAATGACCAACAAAATATGGATAGTCACTCACTACTAGTGACATTAGTGAAACCGAAACCGGCAGTCTTTCTTCGTCATTGTCAGTCAACTCAAACGTCAACGGCCAACGCGAAAAATTACACACAAAAAAAGGAAACCAAACCAAGTCATGAGTGCCTGCCTGGTGCCTGGTGTGATGAAACGTCAAATGTCCCCAAAAATCACAAAATGACCAAATGATTTGCATTTTTTATTTTATTTAGAATGAGTGTAAGTGTAATTCATAAATAACATTATATTATTTTTAATTAATTCAACAATTTGACAGTTGACAGGCACGCGAGGTGTCAATCAAAATTCAAACTAAAAATCACAACAATGACGCGAATTTATTTCAACCATCCCGCGCCTACGCAATTCCGCTCCAGCAGCATTTAGCACGCATTAAATGCTCAAGAAGCACAGGTCGGTAATTTATCTATTTCCTTAATTGCTGCTATTTACCCTTTTACAAAAATATTTACTATTTATCCATAAACAGTCACACGTACGGATATTTACCAAAAAAAAAGAATAAAGTTACTTTACAAAAAAAATAATGATGGATTACGTATACCTACTATTACATTGCATTGGTACTGGTACATGCTTCCACTTCTTCCACTTGCTTGCCCCAAGCTTACAATAAATAACGTGTATATATGGAAACCAGAAATGCCGTTGTAGTTTTGACTGAAATTATCATTATGTGGGGAAAAAGAATAAGGAAATTACAGTCTGTAGGACGGACTACAGACACATAGAGCGCTTCTGCTTTTCATCTTAAGATCCAACTGTACTGTATACTGTTTAGATAGGTACTTACATACTTACTATAATGTATGGTGTACATTAAAAAAGCTTATACATGTGACTGACTGACTGACTGCCTGACTGACTGACTGAGATAAAGATTAAAAGGAAAGAAAATTATTTACAAGTAGACAGGCAGATGCATTACAGCACTAGAGACTTGTACAGTGCAGTAGTGCAGAGTAGAAAAAGAGTAGAAACAGATAACAGTTCTATACACTATAGGTTTGCTACACTTATAGAGGTATAACATAGATTATACGTAGAAACACTTATATTGTTATTATTATTGTTATTATTATGTACCTGCCTTTATTACTATTACTAATCGCAGTGTATGTACCTCCTAGTATGTATAGGTATGGACGTAATGTGATTGCCCACCGTTTTTATGATCATATAATAGAAGTGGAAGATGTGTACAGGTACAGTATGGGAATTGGAATGGAGTGCAATGCAGTGTAGTAAAGTCAGCGTCAGCATGATATTTTTTACTGATTACTTCGTAGTTTGTAGTGGTAAGCGGTTAATGGTTTCACTAACTATGTCGCCTAACGACAAGATATAAACTAAAAAACTTTAAAAAAAACTTAAAAGTAAAAAGTCTTCAATCTCAAACTCCAACTCGAATGCGATGCAATGCAATGCAATGCTGTTTCTGTTTGTTGGTTGTTCGTTGTTCTCGTTGGTTGGTGGTAGATTGTAAAGTTTTATAATATATGTTCCTTCCATTATATTTCTGGTAGAAATATTTACTATTATAGTTGGTTAATCTGTATCCCACTTTCGGAAGAAAAATTCCGAGAGAACGGACATGTAGCATAGCATGTAGATACAAGAGATTCTTTCCATTGTAGATCCGCTCTTCTTCTTTTTCTTAGCTTTTTGGCTTTGGCTTGACAACCGCGACCTACTCCTTTTCAGCCCTTACATTCTCAACGTCAAAATGTTAAACTGTTGTGTGAAGCGCATTTATGTATATAGTAAAAAAAATATAGATCTACGTACCTACCTCCATACATACATAGCGTGTATTAGTTTTATTTTTCCACTTACATAAATGGTGTGGTGAACAGTACAAGCATTCTATAATGATTTTGATACAATGTGTGTGATTGTGTGAGAAAAATAGAAATAAATCTTTAAATTCTTATCCCTAAATTGTCCTAGGCAAAGTAAAGGCAACTATTTATAGATAAAGTCGCAGTTGCGTCTCTTATGTAGGTAGTAGGTACAAAATACAAAAACAAAACAAAAGCTTGTGCTCTAGTATCAAATGCTAATATCTGTTTAAATGCCACCTTGAAATCGTGAATGAGTGTTGCTTAAAAGCTTGTGAATTTAATGTGTGTAGATTTAATTTTTATCTCCATCCATTCTTACTATGAATAACACTTAAAAATCTCCATTATTTAGTCATTTTCTTCCCCCACAATCACACTTAATGCATTCAACAATTTAACTCTCCCAGTTTTGTTCTTATGGGTAGGATGGAATAAAAGTGTGTGATAAATAGGCCATTATGAGCCCAAGTAAAATCCAATTACAATTAAAGCTGTGTTTTAAAACTATTTTTGGAGTTGGAGCTTTTTTTAAAAAGATGGATGAAATGCACAAAGACTGCACTATACAAACGATTAGTAGTTAGTGAGGCTGTCTAGATTTACGGGGGGAAAATGTTGGTTGAAGAAAAAAACGCATCATTAAATTGTTGTGTTAGGTAGAGGTGATATGATGGTGCATAAGTATTCCCTCTTGAAGCTAATTGCATGTGTACACGTAAAAGAAAACTACAAAATACAAAATACTGGGTTGAATACTCTACTCAGTCTACTCTGATCTGATTCTCTGTCTGATGGTCAGTATTAGCTTAGAATCAAAATATAGTTTAGAAAAATTGTTTCAACGACCGACCTACTTTTCATGATTAAGATGAGAGAGGTAAGTGCATCTTGCATGCATCTTCTATCAGGACCAGAGTGGGCCTAGGAGGCTATCTTTTATACAGATAGACACACATGCTCTTGCCTGCCATGCCGTGTCATTGGCATTGCTATGGGAAGTATAGGTAATAGGTAGGTACTATAGTTGCCTATACCTATAGGCACGATGATTTATATCTGCCGAGATTCTTGGTATATAAGTTGACAATAAGTTATTATCATTAGTTTTCTATACTGCTCTGTATAATCCTCCCCCATCGTACCTTGTTATTATTTCGTCTTTAAGCCTCTTTAAGTTGAAAAAACTGATGATTGCTATATAAATGTACACATATACTGCTATATAGGTAGGTACATACGTCCGTCAGTTCAGTTTTGAGTTATATAAGTCAAGTACCTATGTATAAAACTGTCCAGCTGAATTTATTACTATTCTCACACGCACAGCCCCAAAATTAGATGTTTCTCTGAGCACTGCACTGATAGAGACTCGATCTTCATGACATGACAAGATAAAAAAAAAACTAGGTGTCTACTTATTTGCTTCACCATAAAAAAAAACAACCAAACTAAACCAAACCAAAATCCACATCGCATCATAACAAAGAACCTACCAACTAGAAAATCCACCCTGCCTAATTTGTGACGTGTCTACATTTACATTCTACCACAGTCTATTTGTATATTCTAACCCCCTGTATTACACCCTCATTAAGATGACCTACCTGCTGACTATCCAAAAATGAAACCATTCTTTTCCAGATGAAAAGCTTCTACAGTTTATAAAGTTGTAAAGACAGCGATGCTGCAATGCAATAATGCAATGGAAACTATCTACTTATTGTTTCTGTTTAAAAAGTGTAAATGCAACGCTAAGCTTTTTTTAAAAATTGTATTAATGCATGTTACATAGCCTCTTTTGCATCTTTAAAGAGGGCTGCTACCTCAGAATTTACCGTAGCTCAAGTCCAAGTCTAAGCATCTTAGAAATCTTTGAGATATGAAACTAAAACAATAGCATTACTAAGTAGGACCAGGACCAGAGGCTTTTTCTTTTGTTTGTGTTCGCTTACTGAATTCTGAGTTTAATTCTAAATGAATTAAGCCGGGCGCTAAGTCAAGTCGTCAAGGGAAACCAAGCCAAGCCATGCCAAGCCAAGCCAAGCGAATGAATTATCAAAATCAAAATGTGCTCATTCTTTAGCATAGTTGTGTCCGTTGTGTGCATAATGCAATGCATAATCTTGTTAGCCTAACCTTCTTCTTAAGTCCAGGTCTACTGTCTACATAAACACAACCCTCTCAGTAGTAGGAATGAGCATAGGGATAGTGTAAATGGAGAGCGTATGTATCTGTGTGTTAAGCATAGGAGGTGTTAAA
>JAQFZC010008474.1:0-10142 GCA_034695205.1 Dicyrtoma fusca | reverse complement strand
TAGTCCGTAAAAAAATATTTCCTACGTCTAGCGTATTACGGAAATTATTTTGTGTAAAGTGCGCAAACTGCCTAATATTCATAGCGGATCATATAATTATACGTTTTGCCGTACTTTATTGCTATATAATTTTACATTTAATGCTTAATACGACCAGGTGGTATAAATCAGATAATAAATTACAAATATTTCGACACTGCCAACTACAGCATTGCAGCTGCAGCTACTTGGCTTAACTTGTCGTTGACTAGGATTACGAATTTAACATTACATAATAATTGGACGCAACTCTTATGACTGAATAAATATTTGAACAAAATGCAAATATATGGGATGCATTTTAAAATATTCCTTTCAAATTAATCGCCACAGTTATTGTTAATAAGTAGTAATGGAATTATTAAGTAGGAACCAAATAATCAAATGGTAATATTTAAGCACTCATTTTTACAAAATGTTAAAGAGGCGTTAGTTAAATTATCAAAATTTCAAAAATGCCAAGTACACAGCCGACGCCTCAACAAACTTTCCTTGCTTCTGTAGAACCCCTGCGATTCTATTTTGAACCCTTAAAGTGCTGGAGTGGCTCCTCCCCAAAATCCGTCCCCTTGTTTTATACACGATTCTATAGAGTTCCAAAGCCTTGTCATACTCCTTCAAATGCTCGAAACACAGCGCAATTTCAAATTGTGACTTGAGCGGGAAAAGGTGGTCAGATCCTAGAATGGAGCTCAATTTTTTGAAAACATCTTCAGACGCACTAAGCGCCTCCTTATATTTCCCTTGGATTTCCAAAAGTACTCCGATATTATGCTCTGCACTCAATGTGTCACAATGATTTGGACCCAAAATGATCTTTCGACTTTCATGAACCATTTTGAATAGGCCCAGGGCCCTCTCGTATTTCTTTAGCGACCAAAAGCACATGGCAATCAAAAACTGTGTATTGAGCGTGTCGGGGCTATTCCTTCCACAGGAAAAGTACCTAGTTTTGTAAACTTCGGTGGCCATAATAAGGGCTTCTTTTGTTTTGCCTAATTTCTTCAAAATCCAGGCGATATTGTGATGGGCTGTCAATGTGTCAACGTGGGTTGGGCCCAAAGCTTGATTTCGTTTGTCGAAAACGCTTCGAAATACCTCAAGGGCAATTTTATACCTTTTTAGTTTTCCATAGCAAAAGGCCATGCCAAATTGGGTTGAAAGAGTACTTCGATGAGAGAGTCCAGAAATTGAAGTTCGTCTACTGAACACTTTCTTATAAACGCTTAGGGCATCCGCATACTTTCCTTGGTAGCGGAGAATGAGTGCTATTTTGCAATGAGCATTTAGTGTGTCTTCGTGATTAGGGCCCAAAATTTCAGCTCGTTTCTCATAAACTATTTTAAATAGATCCAAAGCCCGCTGAAATTCTTGGAGGCTAATGAGGCAAACTCCGGTCTGGTACTGGGCTTTTAAGGTGTCCACGTGATTGGCGCCTACATTTGAAATTTTGCGCTCACAAATACTTTCGAGCAGATTCAACGTTTCGGTGAAGTACCTCCGGCCATAGAGGACGTTTGCAAAGTCTTGGAGCACACTTTTATCAAGGAGGGACAAAGCACTCGGGAGGGCTTCTCCATGGGCGGTTGTAGAGATTGATTCGGTTGAGAGGTAATGGGCTGTGTTCCGCTTTTCAAAATTTATTTTCATTTTTTGAAAGTGCTGAAGCCAATCAGAAAGCTCCGGGTTGAATACAGCAGGATCGCTTTTAAATCTTTCGATGAGGTCACAAATCCGTTGGAGGTCGTTGAGGGCCTTTTCTTTTTTTGATAGGAGCATTGTTGGGGAATTTGGATGTGGGGTTTGGGCAAGGGAAGATGATGCTGGACCCATTTCTAGTAGCTCCTTTTTACGAACCTTAAATTAAAAAATATTTTACTAAATAAAAATTAAAGACTGTCGTCCGAAAGAAAAAATAGGGATGCAAATGCTTTCAAAAGTGGTGAGGTTGTGCTTCATTTTCAGTCATTCCTTAGGTGTTAGTCGAGAAGTTTCTCAGAGTTTGTATATCTTTATTTACGAAATGGTGTAAAGTCAAGAAAACTGAAAAATATTTACTTTGAAATATTACTTGGTTTCCTAATTGCTGCTAGGTATGTACACAAGATAAGAGCTAGATTTATATCACTATAGTCTATAGCCATCAGTTGAAAGTACATTATAGATATACTGTTTACCATTACATAATATGATTGTTTGCATTAAAGTTAAGCAGCTAAATTCAAAAATGTATTATTGTTTGCTTTGAACACGTAATACCACATGTGTGGAGATTATACTATGTAATACGTCGCAAAATATCGGATTATAAATCAAATTGTAAGCAATTTTGAGCCTGCAACTCCACGATTAAAGCTGTAAAGGTTGTACAAAAATTTAAAATGTATTAGGATATTATTACATTAGGATTGTATCGGCCAATATTTGCAATTTATATCAATTAATAATTCAAGTTAAAACCAGTTCGTACAACAAAAAGTTAAATTTTTATTTTAAATTAAAGTGATTCAGGGAAAAAGTAGCAGTTAAAGAGTTATTTTTAGATAAATTTATTACGCAGTATGTTTGTTGACCTTTTAGTTAGCACAGTTACCTACAGTTTTGTGTATTCATTTAAATTATGCTAACGCAAGCTGCTAATAAAATCTGCCACCTTCTCCACGTGCAGAAAGTTGACAGTGAGCTGGATGCTAATTGACTGCGTCAATGTCAAAATGCTAATTTAAACTTTGTGCTCTCTGCATTATTATTGTTAGATAACTAACGTAAATATTTTTGCGGAAAGCGAGTACAAAAATAAATGACGGCTGAATTGGCTGGGAATTTACTAAGGTTAAAAATAGCACTTCAATTACCACTATCGCTTATAAAATCACCTCCAAGTTCATTAATAATGTCAGCGTTGATCCAGTCAAAGTCGCATCAAGTTAAATTTAAAGCTCTTCGTGTCTCCAAAATAATTGTGTTTGTTATTTGCTGCAAAAGGGATACATAAGAGTGTCATAAAAATATTGCAACTATCAAAAGTTCAAAATAGTTCTGCCGTTTAATCTCTTGTCTTGAAAAATGAAAAGCACGTTCCTATACGTAACTCTAATCTCAATTTATTTGATCGCATTTTGGATTGGAAATGAACGTAAGTAATTGTCTTTACCTCATATTTTTTATTGACTTTCATTTAGCTTTTAATTAGCGTACGGCCTTTCATTAATTTGTTTTGTATTGAAATAGTTTTGACTGTAAAAATAGAACCATACATTTCAGTTATTTAAACTTGACGTTTTGTATGCTTTGCCAGATTTTGCAGAAGCCAGTCCAGCCCCCCAAAGAGGTACATATTCCCAACATCTAAGGGGTAAAAATGCCGGGGGAGAGTGTGCCTCTTTCGACGGTCAATTCGGAACTTGTGACCACAAATGTGTAGAAGACAGTGACTGTACAGAAGAGAATCAAAAATGTTGTCAAGTGGGTTGTGGAAAAGTGTGCATGCATGCCTACTAGCAGTTGCCATACATTTTAATATCATTTTTTAGATATTTTTTATACACAAAGTTATAAATACAAATTGTGCATTAAATAAAACACGTCTTTGTTATTGTATTTTCGTGTACATTTTTTTGATCATTGGTAATTCAGTGGTAGAATGCGTCCTTACGACATGCATCGTAGTAATAAAGCAGTCGGTAAGCTGTTGTGTGTGTTGAATGGAATAATCTTCAATAATTATTCAAGATTTGTAATTCGTTAACAATCCAGTCCTTATTTATTATGCTAGCAAAATATTCCTGAGGCGAGGAAAGTATGCCGTATTAATGGAATAAGTGCTTTTAAAATTTTTATTGCGTTAATTTCCGATAGCAAGCTCGAAAAACATAATTGCAATGTTTTATAATTTAGCGGGCTGTGCAAGGGTGTGGGAGTTACTGGTGATGAGCTCATCGATGGTTTAATATCAAAGTAAAAGTGTTGGACTGACCTCTTCCATTAATAATTTGTTGCCCTATAAACTCATTCGAATATTTTTCTTCTTAAATTATTACCGTAAATCTCTGATTAAGTTCCTCAAAATAATATTAATAATTTAAAACGACGTAATTGCCACATGGGCTACAATTGTACCACAACTACAGTTTCTGTTAAAATTCGTAGAAAGTAGGTAGATAGGTAGCAGATATGTCCTTTTGCACTTCTTTTAAATAAAGAAGCAGGTAATCCGCTTGCACTGTGGCTGTGTGGCTAGTCTTTCAAACTAGATATAGCTATAGTAAGTTTATGGGTGTATTTACGTGCGCAAGCTTCACATCTGGGAAGTATCAGTGTAGCTGTCATTGTCACCAGACTTTCTTTAAAATAATTTAATTACCGCTTCAAGCATTACGCCGTGTAATTGTTAAAGTGTGTGTTCGCAAAGTAGCTTAGATAACAGGATTTGACAATTATTTCTCATAAATTACGCACTGGGAGCCCCTAACATTAAATCTGAGGAAAGGAAAGCAACCCTTTGGATTCTAAATGTCTGCAGACGGGTAATTGATGCATACTATACATGCAATTACGCATAATGAACTTTGGTAGGTAGGTACGTGCGTATTTGGTATCATTTTTAAGGCGTCTGCATTACACGTTTTAACGTAATAGACACTTTTTCTACAAAAAACAATCTTTCACTTGTCATTAAAAAAACCTGCATATATTAACTAGATTTCAAGAATTAGGGAGCAAACAGACAGTTTCGAAAATATGTTCATGCAAATACACGCGTGCATAAAAAGATGCAAATAGCTTGCCTGCACCTTCATTTGACCTTTTTACCTTTGGTTAGTGTTTTGATCTTTTTTTTTTGTTGTTTTGTTGTTGTTTTCGTGATTGCTTGCAGGCTATGCGTTTCGCGTTATACGTTTACAGTCTGTGATATTTCTTTCCTCTTTTGCCTCGCAGCTTACGTCTACCGGTCACTCTCATACAATTATATAGTCTCGCCTACCTTTGCTTTGGTTTGGTATCGAAATTGCAACGGAAAGTTTATCGAGGGACAGCGGCTGTCGATTAAACAGGCAGTCATTAAATAGTTTTCACATTTTTTCTTCTTCTCCTCCCAAGTTTGTTTATCAATCTTTAATTCCTCTTGTCAAATTACCTGAGTGAGTGTGTAATGGTCATAAAAATGTTTATACGGTAACACATACCCACGTATGTAATAGAGATGAAATTTTCAAATTGTCTTTTCACTTTCTTTTCTAGTCTCATTCATTCGTCATCCCATTTCAAGCTTTTTGCTAGTCTTACTATATTTCCCATTACCAATACTAATTACATTCGGCTAATTTAACCATATTTAACAGTTTTTCAATTTTATTTCAATTTTGACTTTGCTTTTATAATAATTATTATTGCGGGCACATAATAAACCTTCATTTTGCATTAGTCGACCCGTGAACTAGATCACAGTTGTAGCTACATTGCACACACAATAATAAAAGTTTAACACCAAGATTTAGATCGAAATTAAATTGACAAATCGTAGAGCATTAATCGAGGCTTGAGAAGCAAAGCGATGCATTTTTATTACCTTGATTTTTGACGTTACGTTTCTCTCGTAAAAGCAGAGAGCCTAGCCATTGCCTGCCTGCCTGCCTGTCAGTGATGATAACTAAGATTTATTAAAATTAATTTGTTTTTTTTTTAAATTTCTGACTAAACTTTTACTTTCAACCTTGCCTCAATTAGTCTGGCTATGAGGCCTAAGGATGACAAAGCATCAAAGCTAATTTGTATGGGGGACACCAATTATGAGCAAATCAGCACCATCAGTTTTACGTCAAGTATTAAAAATTAAAGAGAAGATTTAGGATTTTGCAACGTGCAAAAAAATTAGATCGCTTCTTTTTACACCTTGAATGATTTTATATATAAATCGTAAATGTTGGTATTTTATAGTGTGTATGTAAATGTATAGATATATTTTAGGTAGACTTGCGTCCGCCGTCATTTAAAAAGTGTAGCTTTTTTTGCCTTCATTTTTTTCCACCCTAAAGCGACTGTCAAACTATGTAGATGTGATGCGGCATTTCAATTTACATCTTTCATTCTGTCTCCCACTCAAGTACATCACTATATAACTACTTCCCAACAAAACAGAAAAACTTTTCCATTCGTTACATCAGCAGACAGACGCATTGTTTTTCTCTCATTTAATCCACGCAGTGCACTGCACACGGCAAACTGCATTTTTCATCACAGTTTCCAATTTCTCTTTCTTTTACAATATTTCATCTAATAATACTAATCATAATAAAGAGGAATTTGCTCGCTATATACTCCCTGTAGAAACCTGTTTTCGACTCTAGTGTCACTTAAGAGCTGCTGCCGTGTGTTATAAAATAATTTTAAAACTGCAAAAATTTTAAAGTTGTGCTTTGTGCTTGTGATTTTTTGGTACAAAATGGGGTGGTTTAAGACTAAAAATAAAACTAAATTTGAAAAAGTGGATTATTTTTGGTGCGAAATTTACAGTTTTATTTTTATTTTTGGGGTTTTTTGTGCTTCCGTCACGTTTGTCGAAGCTTCTACTGACGGTGTGGGGCTACAAAATAAATATTTCGAAAATGGACCGTTTGACTATTTTGACCCCAGCAACAACGACGTGTCTCAATCTTCAAAATCCCAGTGTTTGACCGCCGCTAAAATGCCCATAAGTCAAGTTTTGCTTGAAGGCCAGCAACTGTGGGGTGACGTGACACAGAATTATAAAGTAAATAAAACGATGAGGCCCAAGGATTCACTTTATCCTTGCTGGCTCAACCCCGCCTTGGTTCAAATAGGGCAAAATTTCGCTAAGAACAACTTTATTCAAGTGGGCGCGGGTCATTTCTTAAGCCTCGTGATGCTATTGGCCAATCCTCAAATGAGGCAAATCTTGTATGCGACGGGGAAATCTGAGACGCCAAGGAAGGCTTTTGATCGCTATGCGGCCACGGGCATGCAACTCCAGCTCTGGTACCGTGAATCAATTTTCAGCCCGAATTGGGTCCAAAGTGTGACCACTGTCCGGGCCATTCATGACAGCGTAGCGAAAAATTTAAAAAGATGGACGGCCAATGGGAAGCTCGACTTTTCCCGCCCTTTGGTTTCTCAGGAGAACAATCCTACGGGGATTTCGCCCAATAGGAAAATGTGGGCGGCCTTCTACCAGGATATTGAGAGTGGGCGGCGGAAGATCGAATTTGAATTTGAAAAAAGGAATCGGGCGGCAAATTTCAGTTTTACTTACGCGCATGTGCACGAGCATCGACCGGGCCATTTGTTCAACCAGTACTTGATGGTGGTGACGCAATGGTGCTTTGTGGCCCTGCCGGTTATTTTGCCCACGAGAGTGGGGATTCCGAGGGGGATGTGGAGGGAGGAGGAATTAATGGGCTTTGCACATTTGTGGGCAGTAATTAGCTACGCACTGGGGATGAAGGAGGAATTTATTTTGTGTAGAGATCCTGGGGATCTGTTGGGATGCAAAAGGGATTTAAGGGATATGTTTCATACACACATTCTTCCGTCACTTTACACTATCGATTTCGAGGGGCAGCTGATGATCGAGGCTTTACTTAAGGTATTAAAACTATGTGATGAACAGAGTAGATTAAAAAAAATTATTTTTTAACTTATTTTAAACCGGGAAACCATGGGAAAAATGCTTCAAAAACGTTAACTAACTAAATTAACTTTTACAAATCGGTCAAAACTAATCATTAAAATTTTCACAGGGAACAAAACAGTCAATGCTAAATTTTTTAAAACGTCAAAACAAGTGAATATGACTTTTAAAAAATGTAAAACTGGAAATTAACGAATCAAAAGAGTTAAAAATAGAGATTAACATTTTAAAAAAATGTTAAAACTAGAACTTGTCATTTTAAAAAAGAGTCACAAATGGAAATTACCATTTTCAAAGAAAAGTCAAAACTGGAAATAACCATTTTGTAAAGAGTCAAAACTGAAAATTAACATTTTCAAAAAGATTCAAAAATGAAAATTAACATTTTAAAAACGAGTCAAAACTGGACATTTTAAAAGTTTCAAAACTAGAAATTAGCATTTTAAAAAAGAGTCAAAACTGAAAATTAACCTTTTAAAATAGAGCTAAAGCTGGAAATAACCATTTAAAAACCTAGACATTTTAAAAAAGAGTCAAAACTGGAAATTAACATTTTCAAAAAGAGTCAAAACTGCACAAAACAATCTAAAAGAGATAAAACAAAAAATAAAATCTTTCAAAAAGCTCAAAACCAGTAAATAGTAATTACTCTTTAAAAGGTCAATGAGCAATAAATACATATATTTTTGAAAGAGCGAAAACTAGCAATATTAATATTTTAAAAAAGGTCAAACTAAGAAAGTTATGTATTCGAAAAGGTAGAAAACAAAACTATAAAAATATTACTGTTTTGAAAAGGTTAAAATGCATTAATTATTAATATTTATTAATCAAATTCTTTTTCATTTTATTACTTTCCCAGTCAACCAACTATGCCGCCCCCGGCGTCCCAATCGACTACTTCCTCATTAAGATTTTGGAAGACATCGTTGAAATCCCCGCCAAGAATCTCTACCGCCAGTCAAAGTGGCAAACGCGATTGGGCCGCTATTTTTCCCGCCACTGGGCTCTGCCCCTGTACACTTCCCCAGTTGTACGAAACATCGCGAATGCAACTACTTTTACAGCCATGCACATGAGCAGTAGGATTGCCTTCGGAGATCCGGGATACAATTTGACCAAAGTTGCCCAAGAATTTTATGTATTTTAATACATAATTAAATTTCCTCACTACGGTTTTATTCCTATACATTTTTTTTATTATAAAAAAATATTTCCCAAAAATAGCTAAGTACACAAAAGTTACAAAAATATTTGCATAACAATGACACCACAAATTAATTATTTAATAAATACACATTGCACGGAGACGGATTACTTTTATAAAAAAAATAATAAATAAATAATTTGTTTCGTTATTATTATTAATTAACTGTGCTGCATCATTTCCCTCGAGCCAGGTCGACTTTCCGGTGAAATAAAGCTGGAAACTATATGCTGGCTGTTGGACATTTGAATATTTTTGATGATATTATTATTTGGCGCCATTTTTCGTTTCAAAGCCGGAATGAAGTTGATCGAAGTTCTAGTCTGGGACTTCTCGTTACTTTTCGAATTCGAGTCCGATTCGGATTCAGATTCCACATCGTCAGATTCCACATCGAAATTTGTGATACCCAAATCGGTAGTAATGTCATTGACAGTGTCTTCGTCACCACCTTCTGACCCCTCTGACCCTTCTGCCCCCTCTGACCCATCGCCCTCCTCTGTTGACCCCTCACCAGCTGGCGTGTAGGTCCCATTTTTGATCAATTCTGGGCAGTACATGAAATTTATTTTTCGGGCATCCAATTCACTGAGGCCTTCTCGCTGTCCAATCTCTGCTTTAGGGTCCTAACCAAATAAAAGCACATTTTTTAGTTTTTAGAAATAAAGGAACATTTAAAATTTAATTTAAAAGGAATTAATAATTAAAATTATAATTTGACCTTTGGCACGATAGTATCTTCGTCAGTGTCATCTCGCTTAAATGCATCCGCCTTGTAATGCATCACACTATTGTAATCGTAGGGGACTTGGTAATCGTAGATTTCAGCACGAAGGTATTTCTTGAAATTGTTGTATTTGCCTAAATTTTAATAGTTATAGTATAGTTTATAGTTTTTAACCTTTTGCAAACGGTAATATACTTAGTTTGAATGTTTTTGAAAAAGAATAATTTCTAGTTTTGACCATTTAAAAACGGTAATTTATACTTTTCTGTCCTTTTAAAAGTTTTATTTACTAGTTTTGACTGTTTTGAAAAAGTGTATTTTACTAGTTTTGACCTTTTTGAAAAAGTGTTGCTCACTAGTTTTGACCTTTTTGAAAAAGTATTGTTTACTAGTTTTGACAGTTTTGAAAAAGGTGATTTATAGAATTAATAAGAATTAATAATAGTAAAGCATGCTTTCTATGGTTTGCCAGTTTCGAATAGGTTAATTTAAGTAACTATTTTTATTTAAAATTTTTTGAA
>JAQFZC010008473.1:0-10143 GCA_034695205.1 Dicyrtoma fusca | reverse complement strand
TATACACACCACATATTTGTGTATATTTTCAAGATGTTCTTAAAGTAAAAGTAAAGTAATTGCTTTAACGTCAAATCCGCTTAGCAAATTCTCGCTCTTTTCCAGGGAAAGCCAACTTTGGCTACATTTACTACTTACCATAGCCATTACTTTTTATTTGATTTTATTACTTCTGACTATTTTTTCCAGAGAAGGGAACTCTAGAAAGCCTAGAAAGTGAACTATAGGACCCGCAACGTACTACATCGAGCCTTGCAGGATTGCCGAGCACAGGTCACCCATCCATTCAGAATGAGCTTGACTGTTGCTTAAGCAGACGGACTCGAAAACTGTTTAACCGCCAGACCAACCTGTTGGTCAACCTGTACTTTTCCAGTTCACTGATGTTGAATGTAATTTTTCTACTTTGGGATGAAAACTATTAAAAAAATAAATGTTACAACTGATGCTGACCCTTGATATGTTTTACTGAATTACATAAGAGGTAATAAAAAATGAATCATCGATGAAATGAAAAACGATTTCAACTTGCAAGTACTCCTGGTGTATGTAGTTATTCATATTAATATGTTTTTTCCAGTACATTGTTGTCAAACCAATTCTTCTGCTGGACAAAAAACATCTTCGGTTTCCATATCATTAATAAATAACCATGCTTTATATTTATATCATCATACTTAATGTTACGTAGGTAGGTATGTTATATATATCTATTCCTGTCTTCTAGGATCGTCTTCCGTTTCTACACGAACACCTAACAGAACGCACTACTATAACCCACGAGGAAACCAAATCCAATCTACCTTTATAAAATCTTAACCCACCTCGCTCCCAAATGTCAACTACATATTGCTGCTTCGATTAGAATAGACAGAAGCTTTCTGTAACTGACAGAACAATCACGAAATATATTTCACTTCTCTCTTTTCACATTGAAATTTTTCTACATAATTTCAGTAGTATCCTTACCTACAAACAACCTACCTAGTTATTAAATAAATGTATTCTTTAGTTTTATTTTCTTTTGTGGCCATCGTCAAACTTTATTTAATTTCACTCCGTCGCAATCATAAATTCACTCGCTGATTATTTCATGCAGCAAAGAACACCACGGGAAGAAGATGCAGACTGAAAAGTGAAGAAAAGGAAGTGTGGCTGAGATGGCATTCCAATGGAAAGCGAAGGAGCGTTCACAAATTGCGTTCATTCATTTTCTCTAGATTCATCACACATTACGAATCTATGTAGTTGATATATTACTAGTCCGTGGAATGTCATGGAAATGGAAATACAAAAAATGTTCTCATTCACATCATTGCCAATTTACCCGTAGATTTTTATACAAAATTGATTGGGCATTCTGATTGAAATCACGACAGCAAGATGTTGTACAATCCGCACAGGCTTATAGACTATAGCCTTATGTATACCTTAAATCATACTGCGATTTTTCAAACTAAAAATGTGTACATTTATCCTTCATTAATAGAAGGCTCCCATGAAAAAATTGGTCCTTTTGGCTTTGGTCGCGTATGATACACGAATAAACAAACACACTTGGTATGGTTTCATGGAATTTCGTCCTTCTGTTGTTCTTCCTAGCCGCACTGTAGTGTTCTGCACACGTACATTATTTTCTAAAAACGTAATCTTGATAAAGCCACTGTCTGACAATTATTGTGCTTTGATTATTGAGAAGTTATAGCCCAATAGGTTGCACTTAAGGCGAAGTATAGTAATTGCGCTAAAACAGGTGGGGTGTAGTCAAAATACTACACCGCGACTAGGAAGCGTGCAAAAATGGCGTTAATTCTTTCATCTGTAGGGGACGTCTAGCATGTGATTACATTGCATTGCTAAGCAGTGTCTCTAAATTAAGTGATACCTAGTTAAATAATTGGTACTAAAAGTAAAACAACTCAGCATCTACTTCTGCCGTTGTGTGAAACGAAACACGAAGCTATTGATTTTTCCTTGCTACTTGTGGAAGCTTGGCAGTTAAGATGTCTAACAATTCTTAAATGGGAATTGAAGGAATATGAAGTGATACAAGCCTACTGCGTAATCAAAGCCCACATAATTAGTATTAAAACAATAAGTTTTCTTAGTACAAGATCCGTTGTCAGGCTTTCTCTATTTGTATAAAAGCTCTAGTAAATTCAATAATTTCTTTCTTTATATAATCTCGAGTGCAGTGTTCAACCGTTTTTGTACTATTTTCATCCCAGGTCTTGATTCCAATTCTTGTTTCGAAGTAAGTACCTATGTAGGCAATTAATTTTATAGACTGTTTGTATAAATTAATAGAATTCGGTAATGTTTTAGACTGCAGTTGCAAGAACATCTCTTACAAAAGTGTTGAGATGTGAGACCATTTGACAACACATCTATCCGTTATAACTAACTATATGTATATATAGCTAAATGTGTAGACCAGCCTAACTAATGTAGAAAATAAGCCAAGGAAAAATCAAAATGTCACAATGAAAATAATCTTTCGGGCATAATCAAAGCCAAAAATATCAGTACCTGGAATTATTGCGTATTTTGTTTTCTCCTTCCTAATTATTATTAGTTTTATACATACAATAATGAAATTAATGACCCACTAAAATGAAGGGGCTACCATTAGAGCCATAGATACACATTGCACTTATTAAAGGAATAAAATACATGAAACAAATGGCTACATGATGATCACAGAGGTAGAATTTTCATGTCATAAGCGAAATGTAACAAGTGGAAAGAAAGGATGGATTTATGCACGCAATATGTATTGCAATAGACAACTTACGATGAGAAGTTGTCCATGTGTGTTGTACATTTTAAACAAAACCCTGCGTTGCCTAACATGCTTTAGTCTTTGCTTATTAGCGTCAACGTGATGCAAAATATGAGTCCTGTTCGGCGCAGCAGAAAAAAACAAATCATTTGAATACATGAATATAAAATCTGCTGGGTTGCTTTAAATCTCCTAACACCCTGAGAGTTGATTTTCGTTGCGAATGTAATATATAGATCACTCTGCCATTTTGATTTAAGTAACTAGATTTAACTTAACTCCCAGCTCAATATTCTAAAGGATCTATTTTTAGCTCCAAGGCTTCAAAATAAGCTCCCTAAGGATATAAACTTACGTACATATGTACCTAGTTCCTTCACCGCTGAATGGCAGGTATGCTCCAGTAGCTCCAGCGATATATCTGACCGTACAACAAGTGTGACAGTTATGTAAAGCACACGACACAACTCACAAAAAAGACTCGTAGATCTACAGTCACAGCTAACATTTGGTATAACCAACACAATCAAGGATGTAGGTATGGTCTGAGTTAATTTTATATAGTGGGAACTAAATATGGATTTCTTGTTAGGCACATAGATCGTGCAGAAGTAAAATTTATGGAATCGGCTTGCTTCTTTGTGATGCTGTAGTTGAATTGTAGCATTACTTAGTATTTAGTACTTTTCCATTTCTTATTCTACTTGCAGGTCATTGGAAATCAATGAATGACTAGACAATAATAGAGTAAATCGAAGCCGATTTAGCGGAGCCTGCTAACACAAAGGCAGCTTGACTTAATTTTTGTAAATAGTTGGTAATGAGACCAGTCAACGCTTAACTTACGCCTTTCAAGCAGCGTAATCTCAATAACAGTTTTTCGCCCGAACAACCTAACTCAACAGTATTAAAGACTATGATTAAAAGCTCAAATGACACAAATCTGGCACAGACACAGACTTACAAACTATAATCTCAAGAACATACCGAAGAAACAGAAGCAGAAGACAATTGTATAGAGAATGATGAAAATGACCCGGACCTCCAGGCGGTCAAAGATGTACTCATCATCCACCACATCCAGCTCAAGAGTCCTATTTAACCCCGAAAAGTTTAAGTTCAACTCTCCATCTAAGGAAAGAATATTACACGGGATTACAACCAAAAATAGGCTTTCGTGAGAATTGTAAAGACGAAACTACAAGGGTTGTATGTTTGAATGAATGAAAAAGCGAAGTACAGATAAAGTAAGGTAAAATATTTGAAATGTAAATAAATTCTACACAAGTAAACCGGGTCGCAGTCCTGTTAATGCAACATGTTGACTATTTGAAATGTTTACACAACCCAGTAGTACACAAAGTTAAAGAAAATAATTTCTTCGTCGTTAGCCCCTTTAACACCGTCGGAATTATTTGCTTACCGTAAATGATCTAATAGTACGTCCGCGTTCAGGCCCTCAGACCCCCACGTACAATTAGAGACCCGCGTATTATCCAAACTAACCAATAAACTTCTCTGAATTTAGTTGGAACAAATAGGCTGAAGACAAAAGAGCAATTTAAAAACTTTTCAGCGTCTTTAAAGTATGTTTCACATTAATCTCACCTATTCCATGGGTAAAAAGTTTAGTTTACACTCACAGTGACCCGCGTACAAGTAGCAACCCACGTTTTAATTGTGACTCTCGTAGCAATAGATCATTTACAGTACTGTACATGTATTTAAATTATTTTTTTGTACTATCAACATTTGTGGGTCTATTATTAGGTACTTTCGGTACGTGTATACTGGCTGTCCTTTCGTCGCCCAATAATTTCGGATATTATTAACGAAATTCCTGTTTTTGAATGATCATGCAAATTATTAGGTACTCAAGCAAAGCTGTAAATAAGTTGTATCAAATTACAAGTTTTCTTTGTTGAAATGTGCATATCGAGGCTTAATGTGCAAAATGAAGCATATCCAACTTTGCTTAAATGCAAAGTGACGCGTATCGTTTTTACCACTTTTTAGTGTGTAATGATATGCGACAAAAAGTGGTAAAAAGGGATACGCGTCACTTTGCAGCTTATTGCTAACGCGTCCTTTTGTATTTAAACGAAATTGTATACGCGTCAGTTTGCACCTGAAGCCTCGATATGTACACTTGTAAACGAATGTTGTAGAAAAAATTCAACTGGCTCAATCTACGCGTAAGCACACTTAAAGGGAAAAATAAACAGTTTATTATTTACTTGTTGGGGAATTCCTGTGAACACCTGAAGTATCGAAGGGTATGACATTGCTATGGTTTCCAACGGCTTGACCCAAAAGACCTAGTAATACTGAATTGGAAGTAATAGCAGCATGGGATGCCTCCATGATCCTTATAACTCTACTCAAAATTCCGAGAGCGAAAATATTGTGGGATGCGATATAAAAATTGGAGTTCAACTTAAACACATTTTTCCAGTCTTTACCGCCGAGTCGGTGCGTATCGTTTTCTATTGACACACTTTCACTCTCTTCACAGTACACCTTTGATAAATAAATACTGTAAACAAAAGTTTTTAGAGAATTTTTCCTAGAATTCCAAGAGAAAGGAAACTTCATGCACTCAAAATATAGAAGCCGCTTTCAAGATTACTCCAGCAGCTCTTGTTCTGTGGGACACATCATGCTTTCCCTTCGTTCCCCAAACTGTCTTGAATTGTGCTCTTCCTCGTACTTTAATCCTCTGTTTCCAGCATCAACTCACAAACAGTTCACTTCCACTTTCAGCTCAACCGTGCAAGCGTGAATCTGAACACCACATACGGGTGCTACATGCATGCGAGCACATGAAGCTTCCATTCCAGGCCTGAATTTGAGTGGTTTTACAATTTCAAATATATTTTGCCATAATAGGCTAGATAATAGTTTAACAGAAATCGTTTACTCAAATTAACTTCAACAGACGACGCCTATTTTGAATTAGTTTGTTTCAAAATGTTTTGAATTGACTTATTTAAATAAATAGCAGGGATTGTTGAAACTTCAGAAATTATGTATGATTAAATGTTACACAACATTGTTATTGCTCTTACACTCTTCTATCTGATATTTATTTCACAACTAAAGTTCAAAATCAACAAGTTTTGCCTGATTTTATGCTTAACCTTAGACATTATTTAAGTAAGTAATGGTTCGTAAGTGGTTCTAAATAATGGTCACCATAAGTTTGAAAGTGATACAATAATACCTATGAAATGAATGAACACAATATTATTTCCTTCCAAGCACAAAATCGGCTGAGATTTCTTCAGAAATTCAAATGTACTGTTGCTACGGAATTTTAGTGAAACCAAGGTGGCTGGTTACTAACTATTGCATTGTTACAGCTAGCATGATCAAGGTAATCTCCTATGAGTTAAGATTAGTGAGAAAAGTAAGTTGCAAGCAATACGCAACTCGACAAGGTAGAAACACAATATAGCCAGCCGAAGTACCCGAAGCCGGTCCCAACTTGTTAACCGCCAGACAAACCTGTTCTGGTTAATAACAAAGGATTGTAAATATTAGAAATCGGGTTTGTTTAGTTAAAAAACAGAATGCCTTCCTGCAAAAACAATCAGTTCCATTGTTTCAAAATAGTATTAAAAATGCAGCAAGAATAAGTGTGTCCATTCAGCACAATTTGTGTATCTGCTAGAAAATAGTAATGGATGGAGTTGTATTTAGTTTAAGTGAGTTCAAACTAACAAAGCTTTTAGCAAAAAACAGTATATCAGAAAATGTTTGCTGACATAATTACGTCCTCGTTTTTTATACGGCTAGGCAGTTAGTTTAGTTTCTACCAATGCAATTTCATGTTCCAGGCCTTTTTAGTCCAAATTTTTTATTAACAGTAAATGTTACATCACGCGAGTATATAAAAGTATTGTGCTACTTTTTTTATTATTTACGATCTTCCCCCTGGCCTTCAAGCTTCCTTGCTACTCTATCAGAAAATATTAATAACAAGCTTACCTATATAGCATAAGCATAGTGCACCAATGAAAGGTTGATAAGATTACGTGAGATAATGCAAATCCAGCATTAAGTAAAACAAGAGTAAACTCATCGTTTGTAGAGAGAGCAATAAATGAGAATAAATCTGGACTGGATGTATGTAGGTATGTGTTTGTCTATAGAGTTGCATTTGTCTAATTGCCATAAGTGTAGTGCAGGTGTGCCAATAGTCCAAGGGTCCCGGTGAGCACCGGAAGTTCTTATAGAGGGTACCAACTATAGCTTCATAATTATCTAGCAACAAGTGTATGCATTTCACAAATGAGTAATTATGGCAGTACAGGATTTTACCTTTTTTTCCTGTAGGATTTCAACATCATTTCAATTTGATAACATTTTATTGGTTGCATGTGCATCAGGTCTGGTTCTCGTAATAGCCTTTGAAATTAAAAACTTGATTAGATTACTACCTTTAATTAAAGTACAACGAACGCAAACATATTCAGCTATGTTAACATCATGTAAACTGAAGCCTGAGATCAAGGCTATTGGAGCTACAGTTTATTTCCCCGTAAAATGCTTTGACGTCGTGCAGTAACGCTGTGGGTGGGAATGCGATGTAGCGGAATGAATTCTATAAACAGAGCTAGAATAATAGAAATACTTACCTTTAATTAGTTATTACATTCATATAATATAAATAAGATAGGTATACATACATGTGGATAAATAGCTCAAGTGTATAGGAATTGTTGGGGTATCTACCACGCATATGTATATATTTTATATGTAGGTATGCGCATGCATCTAGCGACTGTATTATTATTATTATTATTATGAAATAGATAATTACGTACTGCATCTAGCATCCATGTACCAAAAGGTACACTGCATAATGCGCAATCAATTAAAATACCTAGATAGGTTAGGTACTTCTTAAGCATAATTTTAAGTAAACCAAACACGTGTTATTGTTATTAGACATACTGTACATTTGCTATTGCCCAATATATCGTTATAGCGTATAATATAAACAACCCAAAGGGTTGGGACACTAATACTACTCTAACTACTTTTTAGTATTTTATTTACACTCTGAAATAAGCATAAAATGGTTTACTTGAAACATACATAATTATTCAGAGTTATTTTCAAAACCAGCTTAGGAAAACGCGAACTAATTTTGAGATTATGAAAGACCTTAAGACAAGAATTATTTTGTTCGTATTTTTGATACTGTCATCACAAAACAGATCTACTGTAAATTACATTCCGGAGTGGGTTCAAGTTGCTATTTTAGAAGATTATTTAAAACTTGTTGTTGTTTTGAAACTTGAAACTTTCTTGTGAAAGTGGCGATGATACCGACACATTCTTAGCTTTTCCCTTCCAGCTAGTAAATGGTTTTTATGCGTGATATGGGGTTAGGAAAACAAGAGGATTTATAAGCAAGTTCAATATTTCAACCGCAACCTTCGCAGATCATCCTGTATGTAGGCATGATTGGCAAGTTTGGTCAACCCCTAAGGTTAAAATTGGCAGCCTCTTAAAAAAGTTCGTTAACAAACTCTAACGACTTTTTATCTGCAGAATCATTTTAATTAGCTAGAAAAAGGCTATGCGGTATCCTCTACAAGCACGGTGAACATTTTATATTTCATTAGTATTTCGTAATTACATTTTTCCCGGATCTACGGTTATGTATGCAAAGAGTCGGTATTTTTGTTTGTGGGTAGGGAGATGTTAAGTCTTAATCCCTGTATGTAGATACCTAGTATATGATTGCAGGTACACGTGGCGTTAAGTAGATTGCATGCTATGTTCCGTTGATCTGCAATATGTATATGCTTCCGCCATTACTTTTGCTCGGCTTTCGAAACAGCAAGTCTCCGTCGCTGACGAGAACTTCCACCTTAAATTATAAAATTCGAGGTGAAAAACGCGTGTTGTTAAGTTTCTAAAAAATTAGTAGCTTATTTCAGGCATAATAACTGGAGAATTTTAAAAACCAGTAATGGATATAGTAGAATCTATATTAAATAAATATTTATGAAGATATTTCATAATAATGTTTGCTATAAAAGTTTCTACATCTTCAGCAAGCACATGCTAAAAAGCTTGTTTAGAGCTTCCTTCAAAGATTATCTGCCTCGTGGGAATTAAGTCTACACAATTTGGAAAAACTGTTTAAAATTACCTTTTCGTTTATGTATACAAGTTATAAACTCTTGTTGTGCATAGTTTTGACAGTTTGCTCGCTCCTTTCTTACAAAACTTAAGAAGCCTAGGTACGGAGGAATTGTACCAATTTAGTTTTTCAAGGTCAATGTTGTGACGTCCTTATGAGTATAACGACCCCCGAAGGCACCCCGTCAACCAACAATAAAGGAATTAAATTACTCTTTCACAAACAAACAAATCATTGACTACAAACCTGTAACTTACAACAACAGCAAAATATTTCCAAATATTATGTTAATCTTTATACTCTGACTGTGAACTTCGACAAGAAACAAACTTTGGGGCGCCACAGAAATTTTAGCCTTTTTAAGGCTTCTGGATCCACAAAATTAATTGCATTCCTTAACCACAAAATTCTCTAATGTAGGAACCCAATTTTATTGCTGTTTCTTAAGTTTTAAGAATGCTCTAAAACTTTCCTCTGGGTGAATTCCTTTTGCTTAGTTCACAGGTAACTTTCACCACGCAACAAGGTTACATTTGTGCGAATGTTTACACTGAAGCTTTTACAGAGAAGAAAGTTCTTCTTGCCAGATTATAAATTCAATGGCAGAACGGTTACGTGGTGAGAATGTTGAGTATTTTTATGTACAACTTGTGTAGGTATTTGAACTATTGTATGTACCTACAAAGTGCAAATATAGTTACTTTGAACTATCACGTTCATTAGGGAAATAACACACTATCCTCGGCTGTATATATAATTATTTAGCAGACGTTGACAATAGGTAATAACTTTTGAGATTAGATACGAAGCATAAAATCTACCTTCCATCGTATGTCTCGCCATAGTATTGATATTTTGCCAGCTTCACTTTTTGCGGGGCATGTCAAACAGTCTGGTTCTGAGAATCGAGACAAACTACGAATGTATCTGAATATCTGATATTCTTTGCTATTTGACTGTGTTGACGCTCATACTTATTAGGTTTATAGAATCTCTATTATTATTGACTCAATCATTTACTGATGCGACTGCTAGTTGTAACATTGCCAACATTTATCAGGCGTCTTAGTTTCACTCCCAAATCAAAGCAATAGCAAGTAGTTCATTCTATACATTTGATTCCGTTTGACAGGACTGCAAAACAAGCACTAAAGATCAAAGTAGCGTGGGACGTGCCACTTTCACCACAGAACGTTCCTGG
>JAQFZC010008472.1:0-10143 GCA_034695205.1 Dicyrtoma fusca | reverse complement strand
CTCCCGATATCCGTCAAAATGACGTATGACTCGACCGCATTGGTCCAATATTAAGAAAATTTGTTTCAACCGTGTTAATAACACGGTTGAACCTATTTTTAGTAATTATAAAACAATGCTAAATTTTTTACTCTGATTTGAAATACTACTCTTTTTACTTTTGATCCGTAATCTCCTCACCATTTCCGTTTAAATAATGTATAGCACGATGAAACTACCGCAATAATGTCAAAAAACGTGGGGCTGCGCCCCACTAATTCGACGATTTTTCAAAAACCGAAAATTTTCAAATCCAAATTGCGACCGGTAACTCACTCCCAATCGAGTCGTGTGATGTACCGTTATAAAGCTAATTGCATGTGCAATACTAATTTTATTGACTCCAAGGTTGGATTGGAAGTTAAGGGCAAATTTTTGTCGTGTAAATTTGATTTTTTCCCGTTTTTTGACCAATTTTTAAAAATATATCAAAATTTTAACTCCGATTTAAAAAACCACTTTTTTACTTTTGATCCGTAATCTCCTCGTCATTTCCGTTTAAATGATGTATAACACGATGAAACTACCTCAATATTGTCGAAAACAAATATTTCTGCTAAATTATAAATATCCTTTTTAAAAATGTGTCAAAATTTTAACTCCGGTTTCAAAAACTACTTTTTTTACTTTTGATTTGTAATCTCCTCACCATTTCCGTTTAAATGATGTATAACACGATGGAACTACCCAAACAAAAGTGGGGCTTCGCCCCACTTACTTGGTTAATTTTGACAATTTTTCAAAAATCGAAAACGTTCAAATCATAATAACAACTGGTAATTCACGCTCAATGAAGTCGTGTAATGTATCGCTACAAAGCTAATTGCATGTACATTACTAATATCATTGACTCGAAGGTTGGAATAGAAGTTTATATCAAAATTTGTTCGAGTGAATTCGTTTTTTACTCGTTTTTTGAACAATTTTAAAAATATTTCAAAATTTTAACTCAGATTCGAAAAACTAACTTTTGATCTGTAATCTCCTCGTCATTTCCGTTTAAATGATGTATAACACGATGAAACTACCTCAATTATGTCAAAAACAACATTTTCCAGTAAATTATACCTATTCTTTATAATTAAGGAGAGTGAATTAGAACCAGAGCTACGAAGTAATGGAAGATTTGCTATTCTATTCCATTAACTAAAACATGGATCGTCACATGGTGGAGTTCGCCGTGTCTTTCTAAGTTGGTCAAGATGAAGTAAAATTATTCATAAAGTGAGTTAAAAACATTATATATTAGAAATTAAAATTTCCGGACCGTAAAATTTAAAATTTATATATTATAATAAAGTGAAAAGAGACAATAAAAACCTATAACGGACAACGGTAGCCATCTTGTAAGAAATCATCACCGCATGCTCAATATGGCGGCTACATCTTTATCATCATCAACGGACGAAGAATCAGAACCAGAGTCGTAAGAATTCATTAATCATTTAATCCGGTTGTAAGTCCAATATAAAATATTATTATAATATCCTTTTATTGAAATTTGTATTTACAAAAGAACTAACTAATAGAAAGGACTGCAAGAAACTATAAGTATTGAATATTTCTGTTGCATCATTGGTTATTATATAAACCACCATTTTGATAAAAACAATAGTATTCAATAGCACCGTAGGGCACTCACATAGCCACAATAGACCGTAATATCGAAGTTTGTTTTCTTTTCAAAGCCACATGGCATTGTAACTGACTAACAGCTAAATTCCTTAATATCGAAGTTTTAAATTTCTTTATGCCATTAGCTTGATTTATCATATTAAATTTTTGTTTCTACTATATTTATTCGGCATACGAATGAATAACAACGTTTTATTTCGAATTACTGGAAAATTAGAAAAAGGTATTGACTCAAGGAAGGTTGAAATTATTGATTTCGACATGGATTCAATGTACAAGGATAGGAAGAACAAAGAGGGAGAAAATGATCAGAACAACTCAGGAACCAAGACTAGTTCAGAGACAATTGAGGAAATAGATTTGGAAACTTTGGATGAAGAGAATTGTTATTCAGCTAAGCTATCATAGACATTAGATTTAAATCAGCCAGAGAACCCGGACCAAGATGATTCTATAGTTGTCATTGAACAGGAGAATAATTTGTCTACAGAGGAGCATATTCAAAAACTTAGATTGAAATATACACAGACTTTGAGAGAAATTGAAGAAACAAAAAAATTAATTTTCGGAGAACGAGGTTCTTTTGTTCCTTTAGAGGTTACAATTAATGATGATTCACGGTCAGTTAAAAAAATAACAGCAGAGGAGAAATTCCATCGAGATTTATCTCAGACGAAACATCCACACATTGGTTGTTCGAAAAATAGTCGTCAGATAGACAAGGACTTAGAATTAGGATCTTTCGGTGAAGCAACGAAAATGGTTAGCCAATCTCTTCAATTTAAGAAAGGTAACGAAATTGCAGGATCTTCCAAGTCGGAAAATAAATTTCAAACGGGTGAAAGACAATTTCAAAAAGCTTTAGTTGCAGGTGACAAAGTAATGGAAAACAAAACACACAGGAAAGATAATAATAAATTATCAGCTTCAGTACCAGAGAATCTTGATTTCGAATTACTAACTGAAGGTTATGATGAGTGGGAAGAGTTTAGTGAACAGGAATACGAAGCGCGATGCGGATATCGAGAACCACGAGCAGATAATTCTAACTCTACGAGAGGAAGTCTCAAGGAAGGAGAGAAAGATGAAGCATACCCAGGTCAACCATCAATTCTAGTGATTGGACTAAATGCTACAAAGGAATCTAATCCTAATCCAACACCGAACTTACCTCAACTAATGGATATCGACGAAGACGAGGATGTTAACAATCTTCAAGAACAAGGTCAGAACATTATTACTCAACAGGATGAGGACAAGAGATACAAAGATCTTAAACTGGAGTTGATCCTATTCAAACTGGAATATCACAGGTTCGAAAAAATGCAAATGTGTATTGGACCATATCTTTGTTCTTTGAATTCTGAAACTTATTTGAATAATTTGAAAGATGAAAGAGCAGATAAACAGATTTCATTGAAGTATTTTTTGAGTACACTTCGTTATTTCTTTGCGGCTTCACAAGACAAACAGGTCGAGTATTGGTTTTTAAAAATAGAACCATAGTTGATTACTAGAAGACTCGATGCAAAGACTGATAGATACGAATTATGGTTAGAATTTAGAGATCAGTTGATTCAGGAATTTGATCCAAAAGAACATCAGAATAGAGCAGACGAGGATTTTGCAGAGTATTCATTAGGAAATAAAACTGCAGTGGAATTTATGACAGGAATTGTTTCAATTATTCAGCGAATGAACCCTAGATTTTCAACTCACAATATTTTTAGAAACGTTTTGAAAAAATTACCAGGTAAAATCAGAGCTGAAATGCACAACAAGTATTGTTACTCTATCTCAGAATTTCGACTTCGATTACAGAATGTACTTGATAAATTTCGACAGTTAGACAAGCAAAGTGCTAGAGACAATATTTATAATCCAATAGAAGGTCAAAATTCACAACCGAATTCAACTCGTTCAATTCTGAAGAATCGAGGTCACAATAAAAAGACGTCGAATCAAAACAGAGCTGTGAATGATCGATTGAAATTCATCAATTGCGGATATTGTTCTTCTCTTGGTTTCAAGGATAAAGATCTTTGGAAAAATCAACATCGACCGAAAAGTAATATCGAGACAGGTCAGAGTTCAAGTTACGTTAGGCATCAGGGAAAGAATACTAATCCATCTACGATGATGTTCCAAACACAACAGCCGAGACAGAATTTTAAATTCGGATGGGGTTTAAATGGTATACGTCCTACAGGTCAGGGCGGAGGTACATCATTTCCAATTATGAAATACCCAGTCTTCAATAAACGAGACCGAGATATTTCAAAAAGGACCCTGATTAATCCTAGCCACCCGAACCATCACTAATTTTTGATACTAACTACAAACTCATAAGTTTATGATTTATTGATCGTTGATAATGAATTGATGCTACGATTATTCTTCATACAATATTACTGACATTACAATTTTCAAGAACGACAGGATAAACTAAGAAAGCTACAGAGAAAGGACAAGCATGAATTTTGTTCACATTTTAAGACTAAAGGAATTTTGATTTTGATTATTTTGATGTTTAGTACAGATACGAAATGAAATATAAAATTTGTTACAATTAATTAAACTTTTTCTACTTATTAATTTCAAGTAGTACTGATAGCATTAATTTTGAGTTGAAACAAGATTAAAACTCATAAAGGAATTATTTTTTGAGAACGGAACGAAACTAGAACTAGTGAAATAACATTACATTCTAGTAGAAATAATTTTAGGAAATAGAAACAAATACAACAATAACTATAATAAGTTAGTTTAAGTAGCTAATTCATTGATAAATCGGGAGAGAATTTATTCTTCAATATAATTGAATTTAATATTATGTGTGACATTTTGTGAGATTCTATGAGATTTCAGTTACCAAACGAAACAAGGATAGTAATATTTATTCAGATTGAAATCTTCAATTCTATCATTTCTTCAGACCATCTTATAAATCAAGTTAAAATTGTTCAAATATTAACTTACAGTGACGATTTACAATAATCTACGTCAAGGTAACCCGAAACTAATTATTTTACTCCAATATTAATATTTCACAACTTCAACTCGATTCTAATTTAATTTCATCAGTTACAATTAACCCGATTTTAGAACTTTAGTCACACTTTTAATTTTCTTCAACAATTCTATAAAACTATGGGATTGGAAGTGTTTTCGTTATCGACTGGCATTGGTGGGGAAGAGCTTTTGTCAATTTTGATTTTGAGGGGATATCTTTCGATGTAGTATTCAAAGAGGAAATTAGACGAAAAGGCAATTGCAACTAACAAACAATTACCTAGTCTATTATTAAAATAAATTTAGATGACGTAACGGTGATAACTTCAATCTATTACCCAGTCACAACTGTATATTTTACTTGAGATTAGTTCGGATACAATTAAATAATCAGGACATTTATCTAAGGTTCATATACAGAGCAAATAAGGAAGAGTAATTACTTACACTAATTCACGACAATTATTGTACTTATTACATTTTGATTATACATTTGAGGTTATTGCATTTAACTTTGGAATTGACAGGAGTATTTTTTTTATTATGCGTTAGTGCGAGGCATTTTGATATTATACCTGTTTTATAGAATATTAATACGACAATATTCGTTAGCATCTCATATTTGTTTACCTGTAACTATTCACAGATTTCATTTTACTATCAACTCTAAATTCCTATAAAAAACAAATTTTACAAATTATACCTACTACAAATTTCCATTTAATTTACGATTTACTAAAATCCTATTAAATTGAAATATATTACCTAACACAGGCTAAGACTAGTACAATCTTACCACGTTAGAGATTATATTTTAATATACAGCATAATTACTTAATTTTTCTTTCGTTTTAAATATTCGATTCAACCAACCATACAGATATACATTAACTTTTATGATAGACAACATATTAATTTTTTTTTACACAAAGATACTTTGATTTATGAGACACAGCATTATTTAACTTCAATATTTACAACACTACATAATATTTCCAGGGTGAGGAAAGACTTAGCTAATCTATTCTTCATACTTGTATTCGTGTTATTTTAATTTTTTTACTGCATTACCTAATTTTAGTCCAAAGTACCTACGTAATATTAAATTTAAACTACAAATAATTTAAATTCAGAATACAGTAAGAGACCAAAGACAACGAACTAAAAGCGGGATTATTACCAGTGATTACATAATTGATGTAAATAAGGCGTTAAAACTTTATATACATCGATTATATTAGAAAAGTCATGATAGTACCTACGTATAATAATAAATAAATAGATAATAGACATTAAATAAAATGATGAATAACCACGAGTACAAGATACAGGTTAAATATAAATAGATAAGGAATTATTTTAGGAATAATGATATTCATATTTCTCAATGATAGATGAAATTAGCCACATCAAATACTAATTTTCAGACATCATTACAAATCTAGAAATATGAGAGTATTCGAACGTAATCAGCCTATATTATTGATATTTAACTACATACAGTATTTTTATATTTTGTATTGCGAATTACTAGTAGAATTGATCGATGAGAAAGAGAGTAAAACACATCATTATACGATCTACCGACGATAATTAGAGAAAAAGGATAATGATTATTACATAAAATGATAACGGAAGAAAAAAAAGAAAGGATATTTTCGAAAGTACAAAGAAACTTATGATTTTAGCCAATTTAAATAAACTAGATCATTGTTAACTTAATGTATGAGTAAAACAGAGGAAGAGTGATAAAAGAACATCATAAAGATATTGATGAGGAACAAGGAAAATAACACACGACATAGATAGAACAGTTGAGATCAGAGAGAGAGAATAAAAAATATAATATTAGTCATGAATAGTCTAAGGGATAGTCGACGATCGCCAAAGAGATTCAGACACAATAAATAGAAAAGTAATAAATAAAAATAGAAATTAATTAAGAGGTATAAGACGAAAAAGGCCCAAGAGGTAGTTCTAAATAGTCCAAGGGGAGTTGCAAATCAGCCAAGGAGATTCAGAACGCGCATCATACAATATACAAGAGTCGCTTCCACCGCTCCCCTCAACACTCCGACAATTGGTATGGGGTTATTGCCAATAAACTGATCCTATATGGCCTCGGCGACATTCTTGAAGATTCACATACCGACTTCATTGCACACATTCCCATTTACCTCCAAATTATTGCAGAAACTGAACAAGCTAACGACCGCTATTTGCGAATGTGCTCATCGTCTAAATTCCCCCAGTATGTGCCGTATACCTACACTGATGCCGCTGCCGCCGCATATCTTTTAACGGATATGAGCATTACCAACAAAAGATTTTATAGCCAACTCAGGCAACAAGAAATTTACTCCGGCTTTCATAACCAACTCATCAAAGTGCCAGCCCCAGCCACGGAAACCACATGCCCTCTTTGTCATACCCATCATGTATCCATCAAGCACCTTTTGCAGAAATGCGCCTCTTGCGAAATGACTGCCTTACGACAGCACCTTCTAGACTTAAAGTGGGACACTGTTTGTTATGAAAACAATTTAGAAAACACGGACTGGCAAGACTTTAGTTCCATCCGCACACTCATCCTCACTGCCCTAGCACCACACTTCTCCGCTCCTCAGAGCTCACTCCCAGTCGACCTACCGGCCCAACCTAACCTCCTCTAGACTCTTTATCCAGGCCCCACTGCACTCCTACCATGTCGCTCCTCATCGTGCTCACACTCCTTTCTGTTCTCTCTCTCCCATCAACTATGTCCCAGTTGGCCACTTCTATCACATCTTTTGCCCTCGACCAATTCTTCAAACTCATTCGAGCAACCATGGGCCATTCTGACTCCTGGGCAAAACAAAATGGTTTTGACTATAACCTTGCGACCGACTCTTTACAGCTTCAGGCCGTGAACGCATATTTAAACCAACACAACGCCGAGTTGTTGACTGCTGCTTCCCAGCATGAGGCTTGGATGCCTGTCGCTACGTACATTATAGTGCTCGAACTTCTGGTCATTGCCTGGTTTTTATTCCGCATCTATAAACTTACCCCAGCCATCCACTCGGGGCGCCACGCCCACCAACACGGCCCTGCCATCGCTATGGCGGCAGTACAACTGGACGACTGATTCCGTAAGCCCTTATCGTACTCAGCATCGCTCGCAATTCGCGGGCTTGACCCAGGTCACACACAGTAGCACTCACCCACTGCATATTCTGTTTATTTTATCGAGCCATACGCCCTAGCTCAACCGCACGTAATTATTCTTGACTTTACCTTATATTTCTATAACATCCGCTTATGCCTTGATTTTGTTCTTTTCTTTCCAGCACACGGCAGTATTTCTGGCGTGGGAAAGAGAAGAACCCCGTACTACTCCAGCTCGAATATAATACTGTATCATTTCGTCGGGTCACGGCGACCATTGGACCTGCACCTCCACCCAATAAGGATCCCCTTTCTTTTTTCTTTCTCTTTCTCCCTTCCCACTCCCACATCGGCACCACTGGCTTAACACTTGGAACCTAGGTCTGCTCCAAGGCCCAACAATACACAATTTACTACTCTGCTTTAATTGCCACTTAAACAACAAAACCAAACCAAATTTTTACTTTTCGGCTAAGTTATTCCACTACACTAATAATCATAATAATAATAATAATTTACGCATCATTTACTAACACTTACCTTTAACCCAGGCTTAGTTTAACTTTATTTTAATCTTAGTCCAACCCAATTTACTACTACAAAAAAATGCATATATCTATACGTTAATTTAATTCACTGTAATACTAATAATAATTATTATTATTTACACATCATCTACTAACACTTACCTGTAACCTAGGCTTAGTTTCACTTTATTCAAATTTCAACAAAATTTCCACCACTTCACTACAAACAATATGTATTTACTTTTCGGCTAAGTTATTCCACTACACTAATAATCATAATAATAATAATAATTTACGCATCATTTACTAACACTTACCTTTAACCCAGGCTTAGTTTAACTTTATTTTAATCTTAGTCCAACCCAATTTACTACTACAAAAAAATGCATATATCTATACGTTAATTTAATTCACTGTAATACTAATAATAATTATTATTATTTACACATCATCTACTAACACTTACCTGTAACCTAGGCTTAGTTTCACTTTATTCAAACTTCAACAAAATTTCCACCACTTCACTACAAACAATATGTATTTACATTCTCTCGGAACTCCTATCAATAATTCTGTAAAAACCTCAAATTCTGTCAATAAATTCAATCCCTCCCATGGTGCTTCATGCCCACAGGGGAGTGTAGATTGCTACTACTACTACAATATACGAAAGTAAGTACAACTAGCAAGGAATAGATACAAGCGACATCAGTGAGCAGAGTGTTTAACTTTTTCAATTCAGCGGGGCGGAGCATTAATTTATCGCCATGCCGTTGACTTGAGCGCGCATATTTTTCTACAAGCGAGTCATTACATTATAAATTGTGCAGAGCAGTAGAGTACAAAAGCGTATTGTTATCTACAATGTTCTAGAAAGAATACCAAAACGTTCAGAGAAGCATAACTACGAACCACGAACTACATATGTATATAAGTAGATAGATATAACAACATTGTAAATCACAGAAAGAAAGAAACGACCGGCAGTAGTGATAAAGAAGCCGAGCAGTAAAGACAAAAAGAATAATAGCAGTTGAAAGTATGAATTTTTCTATAATTTTGATTTGATTTTTGGGATAAATTCCCACATTTACTAAAGTTTTGTTTACTTTCGAGGAATTATTGTGAATTTTGAAGCTACGAAACGAGAGTAAGTCATTATTTATAGAACATTATTATTAATTTTTATATAGCTTAGACATAGTTAATTTCTACTACATAATTATTATAGATATTATTGATGATACAGTTACTAAACACAAAATATTACATTCTTGATTACCTTATTTTCGTTGAACTTTAAAGAAAATTATTACTTACTTATTGGTATTTTGAGTTAAAGATACTTACACACATAGAAATCAAAGATACTATTATCACTTACCTACTTAATATTTAATTAATAACTACAGATTTTGGTATATTCATTTGATTTTAATAACATGTTAACCGATTTAATCATCATTCTGATTATATTGTATTATAATAGACAAACACACACAGATTTTTCTTTAATTCCAAAAGTTTATTAGTCATGACATGAGATACTATATTCATTCAGGAATACATATGAGACATTGATACAGATTATGTTACGTTGCGATAAAAAATATTCGACTTTGAGAGATCAAACCTCCTAAACGAAATCCTTTATTTACCTAACCCAGTGAATTCCAAACGACAGTCGCGTCGTAAGGCATCTATACCACCAGAGAGTGAGGAAATTCGACAAAATACAGAAATTATTCTTGGTATTAAACTTCAAACGAGACAATTTTCGAAA
>JAQFZC010008471.1:0-10144 GCA_034695205.1 Dicyrtoma fusca | reverse complement strand
CTAGTTTTGTCACATAATGGTATTTTCCATTATAAGGACTTGGGACATATTGCAATTAAGCTGAGACTGGACTTGGGACACATTGCAGCTAAGCATGCACTGGACTTGGGACAAATTGCATTTACACAGACGATATTGCACTCTAATTGTGAGAAGCAAAATTCGGGTCAAAATGTCACACTTTGCTTCGTCTTGGACGGGCTGTAATGGCAGTTCTGTTAATCCCTATGGCAATACTAGATAAGATTATTCGTGAAAGATACAAATGCTATCATAATGGCACCCATTTTTCTGGTCATGATAAGCCTCATCTCACTGCACAATTGGGATAACTACATGGATAGAGAAATCTTTGGCTCATTGCCAGCACACTTCTTTCATGGCTATCAACTCAACTCCATGATTACCGTCAGGTTCAAATAAGATAAGGCAGGGATGACGATAATGCTGTCTTTAAGAAAGTGAAAAATGAAATTTTTTTGCTACACTTTTTACAGACAAAAGTCCCATTTTTAGTTGTGTGCAAAATTGCAATTTTTGCAAAATGTGCTTCTCATTCTTATTTTTTAAAAGGGCAAATCATATTTTGCATTACAGATTTTAAAACAAAAATGTGATAATTGATGACAGATTTTTTTGCGGCTTGTAATAATACAAAATAAAATAAAAATATGATTTATAGCTATGACGTAATGTGTGGGTATATTTGTCATATTCATGTGCAGCTGATAGTTTCACAGTTTGCTTTGAATTCCCCGAAATCAAAGTTTCTAAAATAGAGATGCAATTGAGCACTGCAAAGCCTCGCTATTTCTGTCTCTCACAAATACAAATGATAATGATTTTGGAGAATGTAGCAATGTCACAGTCACAGTGTATCCAATTACTGGCGAATTTCAGTTTTGATGGGGAACGAAGCAGAGGACAAGGGCACAATAGCACACTTGTAAAATAGCATCATTTCCCTATTTCCCTATTCATCTCCGCTCACAAGGAGACCACTTCACGTGTCGCATTCCGATTTAAAAAAAATATAACAAAACTACCCATCTGTCACCTTAAAAAGAGCAACATATCTAGTTTT
Organism: Dicyrtoma fusca; assembly: GCA_034695205.1. Taxonomy (NCBI): domain Eukaryota; kingdom Metazoa; phylum Arthropoda; class Collembola; order Symphypleona; family Dicyrtomidae; genus Dicyrtoma; species Dicyrtoma fusca. The sequence continues at coordinate 9,060 of JAQFZC010008471.1, read as the reverse complement.
ACATCTTTTGGAAAGTGTTGATTGCTTGTTTTGACCTTTTAAAAGTGGTAATTTCTGGTTCACTACCTTTTAGAAAGTGTTGAATTCTAGTTTTGACGTTTTTAAAAGTGCTAATTTCTAGCTTAGCACCTTTTTGAAACTGCTAGTTTCAAGTTTATGACCTTTCTAAAAGTGATAATTTCTAGTTTATCACCTTTTTAAAAGTGCTAATTTTTAGTTTACAAACTTTTAAAAGTTGCTAGTTTCTAGTTTACTACCTTTTAGAAAGTATTAAATTCTAGTTTTGACGTTTTTATAAGTAATAATTTCGAATTTACCACCTTTTTGAAACTACTAGTTTCTAACTCGGCACTTTTTTCGAAGTTTTGATTTCTAGTTTTGAGCTTTTTGAAAGTATTGTTCTGTAATTTTGACATTTTAAAAAAAGTTGATTTCTAGAGTAACACCTTTTCTAAAATGTTAATTTCTAATTTTACACCTTTTGAAAGTATTAAATTGTATAAGATGTAAACAGCAAACAACTTCATAGTTTACCAGTTTTAAGTGCACATTTTTTAACTAATTTTATTTATTTCATTTGCAAAACGAGGGAACAGGTCACTGACCCTTAACCTATATTACCACAGTTTCTAAAGAGGTTTCAATACATATAGTGTGATACCCTAAAATAGCAAAAAAAGCTGTATAACATAGTCGAATTTCAGCCAAATTGATCAAAATAAAATTTTAGATTCACCTTGACCTCTAGGGCCATTGACCTTTGACCGCCGTTTACTCAAAACGTATAGAGCTGAACCATATGGTGTAACATATCAAAATGATCAGAGCAACGAGCTTTACAATATTGTGTTGAAATCATACAAAAGTCAAAATTTGACCCCTGGTGGTCAAAGCTCACGACAAGGTCAAACCATTGCTTGGTTGGCTTAAATGCAATTCTAAAATGAATAAAATAATAAACAGTTTTGTACTCCTAACTATTTTGGTATTTAAAGTGGCTTACTTGTGAGTACATCAAGTACATGCTTGCGTTCAATTGGTCCTTTGTAACAGATGTGTGTAGTTTGGAAAGAAATTCATGAAATTGATCTCACTACCAACCAAGTCACCATTACCCACATCATCTCGAGGACCATCACAATCCAAATCCAACCAACATCTGAATGTGCCTAGTTTAAAGCATTTTGCCAAATGATACGGAATGTTACAATGCATTGTAATCCACTTTTCAATGGCAATGTAATAGTAAGCAGTAGGCTATAGTATTTTATCTCCAGAACGCTGTGCTGTGCTGGCAATCCATCGGAATTTATTTCCGCAGTACAGCACAGCCATTAGTCATCAAATAAACAACGGAGCATCTAAATATGACAAAATTGCGTTGTTTCACAAAACCAATGCAATGCAATGGCAAAAGGGACAATTTTTTCAAGAAAAATTTTCCGGCATTTTAGTTAAAAACGCTATTCCAAAGAACTACATAGTAAAATATTTTTCAAGGCAGTTCGTCCCTTTAACCTATTCGCAACTGGGAGACCATAGAAAGAATACATTACAAAAGGGCTTTTTTTTAGAAAAAATTTTTTTTAAAGCATTCCAAACCGGTAACTGAGACTTTCAAAAAGGTCAAAACAATAAAATAGCATTTTCAAACGATGTAAAACACGAAGTTTACGCTTTCAAAAAGGTCAAAAAATGATATTAGTACTTTTTAAAAGATGTAAGACGAGAACTTAAAACTTTCAAAAAGGTCAAAACAAGATATTAACATTTTTCAAAAGATGTAAAACACGAAGCTAACGCTTTCAAAAAGGTCAAAAAATGATATTAGTAATTTTAAAAAGATGTAAGACGAGAACTTAACATTTTCAAAAAGGTCAAAACAAGATACATATTAACATTTTCCAAAAGATGTAAAACACGAAGCTAACGCTTTTAAAAAGGTCAAAAAATGATATTATTACTTTTTAAAAGATGTAAGACGAGAACTTAACACTTTCAAAAAGGTCAAAACAAGATATTAACATTTTCCAAAAGATGTAAAACAACTTATTAGCACTTTCAAAAAGATGTTAAAATAGACACAGTACCGTTTCGAGCAAGTATTGCAACGGTGTTAGCCTAATTACATGAAATATGAATGAAATTAAATTTGTTCCATTCCACTAAAACATTTTTCCTTTTTTGGATAAAAAAAAGCCTCTGATTTACAAGGCACTGACCATTCCCCATGTATAACCTTTAAAATGTCATATCAATTTCCTTTTACGAGCCCATAAAATAGTTACACGCATGTAAGTGCTGACGCCCAAGTAGTAAAACTCGATAGTAAAATGAATCCATGGATAGAAATTGACGGGCCGTATGAGTATCTGTAGTGGTGCGGGGCCAGAAAAAAGAAATAAAAAAATGTAAAACCCATAAATCAAGGGACTGACTGGATAAAACATAAGCAAATAAAATGAAAGAAATTATAGACATTTTTACAGCATCAAAGACGCCGCGCTTTTGGTTGTTTGTTTTTATTTCTAGAAACCTCATTTTGCTTCTTCTTTTTCTCCTTTGGTTTGTGGCAGTGGTAGCAGCCGTCGACAGTCTTAATGCCCACATGCTTTGAGTACCTATTCAGTTTTAGAACGTGTTGAGAGTGAAGCAGTAGAGACATGGAACGGCTTGTAGCTCCTAAGCTGGTAGGTAGTTAAGGGGGAGAGGGGGCGTGCATAAATTACGTGTTGGAAAAAATTAAGGGGGTGATTTTTTTTAGGCAAAAGTATATATATAGCTTAATTTATAGCTAGACTGGAGGGAGGGGCGGGGGGGGGGCAAAAATTGGTTAAAAAATCAAAACGTAATTTATGCGCAGCCCCCCTCGCTTCCCCACATTCGATGCTCTCTCGGGTTTCCTTTCAGTCAGTGACAAGCCGTGCTTTGTTCAACACTGTAATCTAAAATACCTCTCCGGTTTCCTACGCATCTTTTGCCTATCAAGCCAGCTGTAATAACAATTTAAAATTATATAATTTAACTGTCAAAACCCCTCCATTTAATGGTGCTATTTCTACTGTAAAACGTGGGTAACGTTTTAAAGTGGCTATCGTTTTGTTTTTTCTTAAATATACAAATTTTACTTACATGTGGTGCTGCTGCTAGTCAGCTACAAAATGGCAAAAAATATAAAATAAATTGGTGATAGTTTTTATTAGTAAAAGTAAAAACGTAAAAACTGTAATAAAAAGGACTTTAATGTGAAAACTTGTATTTTAAACAGTTTTGATTCGGGATATGTGAGTTTTTTTCAAAAACTATTTTTGAAAATAAAACCAGAACAAAAAGATAATGCTGTAATTACTTGAACTTGGCTAGTTCTTGGCAGTTGGATTACTGATGGAAATTGAGCTGTAATTTTTTGTAAGTGTGATATTTTATTTTGAGATTTTGAGGGTGGGTGATGGCGTTGTCAAAAAAAAATAAATTAAGATCTTAAGTCGGGTTCTACTAAGCATTTGAAGGAGTTGGGCGGAGCGGATTTGGAATTTTGGATTTGGCTTCCAAGTCACGGACTCACTTTGTATGTGTATCTACTATAATGGGCTGCTACTACGTGGGGGACAGATTGGTGGGCAGTGTTGCAGGAAATTACTGGGCTGGCCATTATTGAAGGAAAGAAAAAAAATAATAATATAAGCAATAAAAACAATTTTGACAGAGCTATCGCCTTGCCCCTATACTTTCCAAAACAAATCTAATAGGAAGGGATTGGTGCACCGTTAATCTATGAATTAACGGCCTGTAAAAATAGGCGCATTTAGTAGCTTAACCTTTTTTATTTATTTCGAAGGTTACGTGAATTTTAAGGAATTTGAGGAAAAGGTTTTCAGGAAATCTTTGTAAATCGGAACATTACTGAAAAATTTAGTTTTATTTACACTTTTTTAAGCCTACCAATTCTTCAAAATACTAACTAACTTATTCGGAAGGGCAAGCCGTGACAGCAACGTTTTAGAAAAAGTATTATAGTACAAATTAACTTTTTAAAAATGACCAAAAAAAAATTAGTAACTAAAAACATTCTTAAGAAAGTGGTAAAACTAGTATTTAAGATTTTAAAAAAAGTGTTAAAACCAGTATTTAACATTTTCAAAAAAGTGCTAAAACTGGAATTTAACATTTTTAAAAAAGTGGTAAAACTAGTAATTAACATTTTCAAAAAAGCAGTTCAAACTAATATTTCTCATTTTCAAAAAAGTTGCAAAACTAGGATTTAACTTATTCAAAAAAGTGCTAAAACTAGAATTTAAAATTTTCAAAAAAGAGTTAAAACTGTTAAGCAACATTTTCAAAAGAGTGAAAGCACTTTAGCAGTTGACATTTCATCGTAATTTTTCGAAATAGTTTTTCAGAAAGTGTCAAAACTCGTATTTTAAAAAAATCAAAAACCAGAAATCAAAAATTTCAAAAAGTAAAATAGTAATTAACAAATTACCATTTTCAAAAGTTCAAAAAACGAGCAAATAACATTTTCAAAAGGTGTCAAACTGGATACTGCCGTCTAGAAAAGGCTAAACCAATCGTAAGTTGGCTGCAATAGGGAAACTACCTTTATTGTTTTCAAAAATGTTTTCTTATAAATGAAAATGGCCAACAATGCCCAACGATAGTTTAACGGTACTTTGCTAGACGTGCTAAACATTGCATTACATTGCATTGGCCTGGTCTGGTCTGGTCTACAATGAAAGAAAGAAATCCATTGTGAGATATTAAAAATGGTGAAATCGCCATCCTAGCAGAGAGAAAACAACGAGAGTGTGTGAAGGAGCGTAGATTGACTTCACGGCTCTTTTCCCTTTTCATTCCTTTTTTTTCTTTCTTTTTTTTCATTTTTTTTATCTCCCCAAGCACCGTATTTGTATTATTCTACAAATATCTTTAGTTGTTCTATTTGCACTCGGCTTCCGATCCGATTCCGAATTCCGATTCAATCATTTCCACACAAATCTTTGTCTTTCGTTCCATTTTTTTCCAGGATTTTCTCTCTTTTTTACTCCCTTTCACTACTCAGTCTCATTGTTAGCTACACAATGGAATGGGACAGACGGTGACGGGGAGATTGACCGTGAAATTATTTTTTTCTGCCCTCTTTCCCCCTAAGCTTTTAATTCCCAAGTGAATATTTGCCATTTGCCCACTTTTTTTGACCAGTAATCCTTTACTGTGCTATTAAATCTATTCGAAACTGCAAAGCCATCAACGACGGTAAGAATGATTTGAAAAAGAGTCCGTTGTACAATCAACGTTTTCAAAAACGTCAAAAACTGGTAATTAACTCTTTTTAAAAAGGCCAAAACGAGAAATCAGTGGTTTCAGAAAGATCCAAACCAGTAAGTTACACTTCTAAAAAAGGTCCAAACAAGAAACTTGTGTTTTCAGAAAGGTCAAAACTAGTGACTGAGACTTTTAAAAAAGGTCAAAACAAGAAATTAGTGTTTTTAGAAAGGTCAAAACTAGTGACTGAGACTTTTAAAAAAGGTCAAAACAAGGAAATCGTGTTTTTTGAAAGATCAAAACTAGTAACTTACACTTTTAAAAAAGGTCAAGGCTAGTAACCAACACTTTTAAGAAAGGTCAAAACAAGAAACTTGTGTTTTTAGACCGGTCAAAACTAGTAATTTACTAAATTTACACTTTTTAAAAAAGTCAAAACCAGTAACAAACACTTTAAAAAAAAGGTCAAAACAAGAAACTTGTGTTTCCACAAAGGTCGAATCTAGTAATTTACACTTTTAAAAAATGTCAAAAGTAACCACCCAACCAACACTTTTAGAAAAGTTTAAAACTACTAACCAACACATTTTAAAAACGTCAAATACAACAAGACAAAACAAGAAATACGCGCGTTTTCGGAGAGACGCAAAAAACTGGATGTATTACTATTTCGAAAAGGTTAAAAAGCAACCAAAAGTACCGATAAAATTTAAACCTTCAACTTCTTTTTCTATTACTATTCAAAAAAGGCTAAAAATGCCAAAACAATAATGTTTCGATGGTCATTACGTCATAGCCCAATGTCCTAATCATCTGTCATCAATAATCCCCGCAGATGTAATTCTAGGGAATAAGCAACCGCCACACTTTCGCAGCAGCACATCATTTGTGAGCGTGAGAGTGAAAATAATTGAGTGCTTGTTGCTTTCTGGGAATTGTGAAGATATGTATTTCCTGGGAACTCCATGGGGCAAGTGTAGACACGCATCTCTGTCCAACAACTGGGCTCAGGCTTTGAGATGATGATCTGCCAGTCCAGTCTATAATATTTTCCCACCATCTTCTTCTTCTCGTTCTTGTTGCCTCACTTTTTTTTGGCAACTTAATGTGATCTGTCCGACTGAAAAATTGATAGTTGAGTGGATGGAGGGGTTGTGGAAGGGATTGAAGATTGACGGGCAGTGGATTGGATGGGGCTCAAAAACTGTTGTACATCTGACAGTCCACTGATTTCTATTTGGTGTCGGCCCCATGTGGTAATGTGGTCTGGGGATAGGTGCATATACATAGGATCTGTTGGAGAAAGGTGAAAGATTGAATTTGGAAATAACAACAACTTTTTAAGGGGAAAATAAAGAAAATTGAAGCTTCTATTGTGATTGCAAAATGTAATACAAAAATATGCACCTAGCGATGTACATAATGACAGTAAAGTAGCTGCTAAGGTGCATAACACGTAGGTACTGTGCACTTTTACACGCTTTTAGAAAAATTTTCCTTTAAAAGCAAAAGGTGCTAACTCTGTACACATTCATACGTGTAGGTAAATGTGACCATGTTTTTTGCTGTCTAAACAACGCAAACATTATCAATTTGAGTTTTTTCGTCTTTTTAAACGATTTTCTGGTCATTTTGTACTTTTAAAAAATAGGTTCTGATGTTAAACTGTAGTTTAAAAAAGTGCTATTTTAAGAATGTGTCCTTTTTTGAAAGTTAAAATACTACGTTTTACACTTTTTCGAAAGCTTTTTTAGAGCATATTGTTCTTGAAAAGAGTCCAGATTAGGATTTCCCTGCTTTTAAAAGTGTCTTTGGTGCATTTTGTACTTTTTTGAAATCCTTTTTAGCACTTATTGTTGTTAAAAAAGTGCCAGGATTAGAATCTCTCAGCTTTTTAAAGCGCAAATACTACGTTTTGCGCATTTTAAAACGTGTTTGGCGCATATTGTTGTTGGAAAAATGCCTAGATTATAATTCTACGGTTTTTAAAAGTGTCAATATAACGTTTTGCATCTTATTGAAAACGTATTTTTTGTACTAATATTACGAAAAGGGCTAGTATTGGTGCGTTGGACCCCTAAAGACTTTCCTTAAAGGTGTCACCCAACTGTTTTGCACTCATTTGAAATTGCACAGTGGCAAGTTTGGCAAGTTCCGCAAAATGTAGATTTAAACTTTGTGCACGTTTGCAACGTAGAAATTCAAAAACTAGGCAAGCTATCCAGGGAAAGTGCAGATAGTCTTTTATCGTACTTTCAAGGGATTTGGAAAAGATGATAATTCTGTGAAAATGAGTAAAACTTTTCCAATGTGGTCATGTCATGATAGGTCCCGTCATTTCAAATATTTTCCCCCGGGAAATCTGAGGCAATAGCCTGTCCTTGTCCGTCACTGTCGTCCAGTCGTGGAAAATGATGTAACGAGCCAAAATATTCTCGGGCTTAAACGAATGCATGGTTGAGTGAAAATAAAGTGGATTGTCTTCCCAAGATCGCCTCATCCTTCCTTGCTGACAGACCTACGAACAGACAGGCAGTGAAACAAAACCGTAATGACAGTGTGTGGGTGCATAAGGGATGTATTTCTATTGAACCAACCACTTCACTTGTAGCACGCTAAACTACAGCCGACAGGTTCACAGTTTCTATAATGAACTCCTCACTATCAGTAGACGCAATAATTATTACCCATAATTATTCAGTGAGAGTGCTAAGAGCTAGTTTTATTTTTGTGCACTATTATTTGCAAATTGTGCTGACGTGGGTAGAAGTGGCGTAGCAAGACAGGGCTTTATGTTCTTGCGCTATATTATTTCATATATTATTGTATTTTAATTATTTAATTTGGTCTGCCGAAATTTTAACAAAACCTCAGCTTTGTTAAAGTTTTGAAAATTGTTTTCCAATCGGAGATTTTCCGTAAAACGACTATTTACAAAACTTGAAATATCTGCCATTTTTGTTTCAAGGTTTCAAATTGTATTAAAAAGTGCAAGCTTAAAACTTGAATTAGTTCTTTTTAACCTATTCGCAACCTAGGGAACCTTGGAAACAATGCTTTACAAAAGTATCGAATTCTATAAATTAACCTTTTTTAAATAGTCAAAACTAGCAAATAACACTTTTTCAAAACGGCTAAAACTAGTAAACAACACTTTTCCAAAATGATCAAAACAAGTAAACACCTTTTTTCTAAAACGGTCAAAACTAGTAAATAACACTTTTTCAAAAAGTTCAAAACTAGTAAATAATACTTTTCCAAAAAGTTCAAAACTAGTAAATAACACTTTTCCAAAAAGATCAAAACTAGTAAATAACACTTTTCCAAAAAGATCAAAACTAGTAAATAACACTTTTCCAAAAAGGTCAAAACTAGTAAATAACACTTTTCCAAAACGGTCAAAACTAAGTATATTACCGTTTCGAAAAGGTTAAAACTAAATTTTAACACCACTAATTTTGTATTAAAACGCAAACGTTTTAAAATTGAGTTTTTTAAAATTGAGTTTTCAAAAATTTGTATTATTAAAAATCATCATTTCTTAACGTGGTTTTTGAAAATTCTCAATATTTTATTATGTTGTTTTCTAAAATCACTTTTTTGAAAGTGAATTTTTACAATTTTTAGGTTGTTTCAAGAAACTTTATATTTTATTAACACGGTGAAGTATTTTGAAAATGATTATACTATGGTTATTCAATTAGCTTCTATTTAAAAACGATTTCTACAAATTACAAGTTTTAAAACCTTATTTTACAAACTTTTCATTTGAAAAACATCGTTTTTCAAAATGATCTT
>JAQFZC010008470.1:0-10144 GCA_034695205.1 Dicyrtoma fusca | reverse complement strand
GCACTACGAAATCGTGAAGGACCATTTTTGAAGTTTTTGAGAAAATTATATTTTGCAATGCCAAGCAATTTATTGTATGTATGTAGATATGGAAACAAAATTGTTTCTTATTGTATTTCAAAACACTGCACTGGTCCTTGGAACAAATGTGTCTGATTTTAAACTATATAATATTGGGAACTGGAAAATCAAGAAAGCAGTAGAGTGTTTATACTAAAAATTAACTTCCTCAAAACAGTCACAACCTAAAATTATTACATTAGAAGGGTCAGAACTATAAAATTAACTATAACAGCATTTTCAAACAGGTTAAAACTAAAAATTATCATTTTAAAAAAGAGAAAAACCAATAATCGGCATTTTCAAAAACATTCAAAACTAGTAATTATAGGTAACTACCATTTTCAAAAAGGTCAAACCAAGAAACTAACATTCTCAAACAGAACAAAACTAGAAACGAAGACTTTCTAAAAAGTCAAATCTTGAAACGAACATTCTCAAACAGGGCAAAACTAGAAACTAACATTCTCGAACAGAGCAAAACTAGAAACTAATATTTTCGTAAGGGTCAAAACTAGAAATTAGAATTTTCAAATGGGTTAAATATAAAAACTAACATTTTTAAAACGGTATAAAACGTATTGCCGTTTCAAAAATGTTAATATGTAATCAGTTAGTAACCCGTTGTCAGTATCTATGTCTAATGGGCCATGCAAGGATTACGTAAAAGGCTTGGAGGAATGGAAGGGGTAACTAGTTATCACGTCATATCCCTTATATTAAGCATGTACATACTAATGTTGATGATGATGCCCCCCCCATGAGGGTAGGGGTAAAAATTGAGGTATATTCGTACTAAGTAATACTTGCACACGCCTAAGCACGTTACATGCGGTGTACCTACATATTACATATGTAGGTACCCTGTGTAGGCCAGTACCGAACAATAGATTTGCAAAAAATGTACGATAAAAGGCATGTAATGAATTTTCATTTCACTGGCTATAACGGGCGACGTCTCAATCAATTCAAAAGCACTATTACTTTTACTTTCTGCCCCTGCTGCTCTAAGGCTTCATAGTTTAATTTTATCTTATCCTTTTAACAGCTTCACGCTAAAATTTGACCATTAATGCAGGTACAGTAATTATATCCGCAGTACCATTAAATCTAGTACCGCCGCCGCTCTCAATCGCCGTTGCCTTTTTTTATATTTTGCTTTAGTTTTGGTTTTGGTAGTCAATACAAAATGTAGAGTACATACTGTGCAGAGAGGCGTATGTAGCTAAATTAAATTTAAAATTTAGACCCACAGGGCTATTAGGTATAAAAAAAAATCTGTAGTAAAATGGTCACATATATGAGGAGAATGGTAAATTGTGAATAATCATAGTAATAAAGAACAGGATATTATGCAACTCTACATAAATTGGCATGGCATAAACGTTCCTCAGTAAAAAGTCGCCGTGCTTCCCTCAGATTCTTATAGTTAATAGACATTATCCCATGTCTGCAATTGCCTGTAATCTATTTTCTACAAATATAAAAGCATTTATTTTTTATTTGCTTCTGTTCTTTCTTTCTAACGATACTCCTTTGTAGGTAGCTTTGCTTTGTACTTTGTATAAGTATTTTTGCCACTGACTTTGATGGCTGAATTTCCTGTCGATTGCATGTAATTGACTCACCAGTCACCAGTAACAGTGCAGTGCAGTGCATTGACAATTCATATAGCTGTCGAGAAGAGAGCGATACTTCCTTCGCCTTTCAATTATTCTCAATTACAAGTCTCTTAAGTTAGTATTATTACATTTAATGTTTGGTACACATGCAATGAACCCACGCATGTATGTACCACAGGCAGATTTATAAAAATATCCGCCAAGAGAGAGTATAAAAGTTGGTACCAATGTATACCAAAAAATAGCATAGTTAATACTATATACCAACTGCTATAACAATAAAATCTAATTATAAATTATTGAGTGCGTATACAGACGGACCCACAGCAGCCCAGCACTAGATTTCACGATCCGGTGCCTAGTGCCGCAAGATTTAATGGCGAAACTTTAAATTAAATTTCACTATGAGTATCACTAAAGTGACCATATGTAGTGTCATTAGTCATTTTATATTTTGGTAATACCATCAGGAACTTGAATAAAGCCCTAGGCCCTAAGTGTATCAATAATTATTATAGCAGAAAATGTAATTATTTGTATGGACGTTGGTATACATAACATATGTAGCTGCAGCAGGAATCAATGGAATGAATTCAAGAACGACTTTTTAATTCTGTATAAGAACTCAAACATATCATCGGTGTAAATGCAATATGTCCCTCTGCTGAAGATTATAAGGTGCAATGTGTCACAAAGGTTAATTGCTCGTTTAATGTTGACAGTACAGTGCAGTGGGTAGCACTTTGTACTGCTATAGTGTGTTCTACATCTTGGATTCCTTTGTCTTTACATTTGATGCATAAAGATCGATGGAAATAATTGTGTAGCAAAAGAATTTATGTCTCTCTTGAGAGTTCAGATAGTACAATGACAATGGTAATGAAAGCGGCAGGACGAGCAGCAGCTGCTCCCTACGGAAGCTTAAAGCCTTCGTTGTAACGTAACATTTAATTCACTTACAGCTGATCGTATAATTTTAGTCTTTTGAGCATCCTGTGAATCGGAGTTGATTGCATACTTAAATACTTTGACATTATCCACGTATTTATTACACTACTCAAAATACAATAAAGGAGGAATAAACTTTCTTTTATATAAAGTTGCGAGTAAATCGTGCGTGACGGGGACAGATTAAGCATTTTGAAATCGAATCTTCAGTGTACAGTCACTAATGACACTCTCCTTTTTCCTTCCTTCTTGTCTCTCGGTAGCTTATGCATCTGGTAATTTACGACTTGACAAATTGTATTAAAGAAAAATAGAAATGTGTGCTAGCAAGTAATCATCGCATGATTCGCATGTCGTATTGTTCAAATGCTATAATAAATAATAATAATATAGGTGGTAGACTCTTCCCTACACGTCAGACTCACTAGTCAGAATATAATGCAAGAAGGTGATTTTCTTTTTAACTAGGTTGGTACTTTTTTAATGTGCAGCTCTAATAAAAATTTTGGTACATAATTAGATACATATTTTCAAATGCGCTCAACAGTGGAGTAAGCTGTACGTATACCGCAAATCTCCGTTTAGATACTCATCAGTTTTTGAATTCGTTGAGTTGGGTTGCAAAGATTATTTTTATCGTATGCCGGTAACTATACTTATTGGTGTTCGTGTTCGAATTTTAATTTTAATTTGTCCTACAACGAGATTTTGACGGTTGTTCTGAATCTGCTCCTGAAACCCCACTAGGGGTATCATAGTTTTGAGACACCACCTTTTCACTTTCGCGCAACCTGACCTGTTTGACGGGCCAACCGAAGTCAAAACAAGTCTACTAGGGCCCCTCTTAATCAAAAAGTAATAAAAGATAGTTTATTATGCTGCTGCGAGTGATGTTTAACAAGGGCGGGTGCTTGCGGATAGTACTGGAATATACTTTAATTGAACTGTAATATAATAAACCAATAAATTATAAGTTAATAGATTTTGCATAGTTATACCCTTTGGTGTTTGGAGCAATTAGGTGACTACGAAACAGGGATTTTGCGCTTACATATCGAAATACAAAACATTTTATTTAATATTTAATTTTTTCAACAACAATGCAAGATAAGTTAACTCAGGTAGCTTTTCTGAAGAAGTAAATACAATGATTTAGTCTTTTGTCACCGTTTAAAGTAAATTACGTAGAAAGTAAGTAGTTAAATCAAATAATACATTAATAATTAATAACATATCAGTATTTAACAAGAAGTTTTATGTGGTCTTTGAATTTGCCAGCAGAATGGAAATAAATACAGCAAATTATCATTAGTATAGAAGAGTTGGATCGAGTTCAAAAGTCAAAACAGGTCAAAGTAGATTCTTGATTGAGTAACAAAATATGCTATCCGTGTCCACCACGTCCACCTCCTCCACGTCCGCCTCCTCCGCGTCCGCCTCCTCCACGACCACCCCCACGGCCACCACCAATCCCAATATGCGCCCCACCCCCACGAAAGGCCCCTCCCCTTGCAAACCCACCGCCCCCTCTGCCAATCCCAATCCCTATACTGGCCCCACCCCCACGAAAGGCCCCACCCCTTGCAAACCCACCGCCTCCCCTAAAGCCACCTCCGCCTCCTCCCCATCGGCCCCCCGGCCGACCCCCGACCCACAGACCCTGGCTGCCACCGAAGGGCCGCCTTCGAAAGCCACGCCCACCTACTAATCCTATGCCAGAATAACCGCCATAGTAGCCACCAGAGCCATAGCCGTCACAGTAATATGGATAGTAGAGACAGGTGTACGGATCATAGTAATCGTAAGGGCTTCCAACCAGCAGCAACTGTCTTTTAGCTCGAGAAGCTTCTGACGGTGACGGTGACGGTGACGCGGTTGGGGTCGAAGATGAAGGGTACTGACCGGTCAGGGCAGACCAGGTTTTATCAGAATAGCCATCTGCGTCCACTGTGTCTTTCTCGATGGGGACCGTAAGGGCGCCAACTGGTTTGTTCGCCTCGGCAAACACATCTTGATGCTGATCAGCCAATTGCGCCGGTATCGGCGTCGGTGATCCAGTGTTACATAAGAATAGAACTATTGAAGTGCAGGTGACGAACTAAAATTAAAAAGATGGACAATTGCTTTTTAGTTATGTATACGCTATATTGTATTCGTCAACAATGAAAGAGAAAGAAGTGAATTATTACAACTAGTAATTATTATATAACATGTTAAATGGAATATTGGATATTAATAATTTCATTTTAATCGAATTTAAGAGTAATTTACCGTCAACTGCATGTTCACGAGATTCACGAACAATAAAACGATTTATTGCATGGAAATAATCGCAATGCAAACTATAAAAATACACAGAACAGAAGATTCTTCAGTCGAAAGTTTAATGTCGACATACTGAAGAAGAACCGGGAACTAGTTGCCAGTCTCAATTTACGGCATTTTAAAGACTTTGAAACTGGTCAGTAATTCCTCAACTCACTGGATTTTCTGTACAAACAACAACAAAAGTGTGATAGTGTGAAGTGGCTGTGGCTGTGAAGTACCTGATGCATCGTTGAATTCATTATTTAATGTAAAATTAGAATAAATAGTCAGTTTAGGCCAGACGGTGTTACAGGCAGCAGGTAAGAACAGTCAATAGTGAATCAATTATTCAGTCAATAGTTTCAGCTTCGCAGGTAATCCCAATCTGAGCGCATTAGCTGGTTTTGTAATAAATAAAGGTGATTATGGTAATTTGACTTTTTTTAGACTGGACTGCGAACTGGGCTCAAGATCAAGGCTGTTGACGTAATGACTAATGACCAACAACTGCCAACAAGGCAAAACAAAGAAATGCTGATGAATTAGTGATTCTCGTGTTGCTGAAGCGTTTAGCTATTGAGTAAGTATATTAGTAGTACAATTTATCGATGCTAAAATTTTCAGAATCCATCTTTATGGGTTATTAAGTCGGGATAAGTCTAGTTCGAGGAATGAGGAATTATAATATAAATTGTTTGTAATGATAATGCATGCTTTGAATTACAATATTGCCTATAAGATCAGTGATGTCGACACGTTTTGATTTTTGCCGTTTATGTAACAACTGAACCTACTGAATGGAGAAGTGGACACGTCCAGACGCATCGCAAAACAAAGACAATACAAGAGACAAAGCAAAATAAAAACAGAATTTGAATAATTTTTGCTTCGAATTTTAAATCTAGCATACATAGGTATGTAATTATATGAGCTCATGTCGGAAAAGCCGAACTGTTATTTTAGATTCTAGAGTGCTCTAATATGCATAAAAAGTAGAAAAGTGAAACTATAAGGAGATAGTTTTAGCTGGGTAAATCCAACAAATAGTGTATTAATGCAAATAATCAGAACTGGGGGCTATTACTAGGAAGTTTTTTGTTTAAAGTCAAATTCTAGTTTCAGTTCTACGAGGTAATCACATATGTAGTATACATCAGCAAATCAGTAGAGGTAATTTATTAGCTTCTTAAACATGGTTTTGTGTATAGAAATAGACTTTTCTGGAACGTGATATTATGGAAATGGACTTTTCTGGAAACTAATTTCGCTGAAAGCACCTTTTTTTAAAATGTAGTTAATTTAATAATAGTGTGATTATCTACTAATGTACGGCCAGTTGACTTCCTGTAGTTAGCGATCTAACTAAATCGTTATTTCGCGTATTCGTTCAAAACGTGCCGAAAGCCGAATACTTAAAACGAATTACATATTGCCATTAGAACAGCGATCGTTTATTTATTGGAGAAGTAAACAGTGGTTCACAATCTCCACTACCGGAATGTCTAGTACGCGTTTTCTTCTGCATGATCACAGGGACTAGAAATTTTGATGACAAATTAAGTAAATCACTGATTGATTTTTATGTAAATATCTGAATGAAATCGTAAAATGTTTAGCAACTGCTAAATAATTTTAATGAAGTTAGTCTATCATTCAAACAACGGTAAATAATGGAATGTTTTTATCTTTTATTCAGTTTTCATGCGATTAAATTACACTAGAATAATTTGCCAGGAATATTGAAGCTACGGTAGCTTCTTCAGTTTTACTTCTTGTATTCAGGTGATTCAGGATGATTTTCGGCCCTGCAAACAGAAATGGAATTACAAATTAGTAAACAGTTAAAATATAAGGTGTAATGTAGTTACCTCACAAACAAATAGCAGGTTACTAAAAATATGCATACCCAGGAAAACCACCAAAAGATCTTCCAACACTGCCTTTGTCCAATGATTCCAAACTCTTGATTTCAGAGTCGGTCAGCTCAAAGTCCAGGACCTGAAATCAATCGTCATAAAATAAATTTTTTGTAAAAACTAAATAATACAAAATAAGTTCAATGTCAGTTCTACTGCTTGATTTTGGTAGTAATTGTTTCAGCCCAAACCTCGAAATTCTGGACCACGCGCCCTGGATTAGTACTCTTAGGAATGACAATGATGTCCTTCTGAGTCAAGAAGCGAAGCAAAACTTGAGCAGGCGTTTTATTGTGGTTACTTGCAGCTTTAACCACTACTGGTTCTTCCATTAAGGGAAGTGGCTCAAAATTTCTAAGACGAAGTTAAGAATTCAAAATTGTTTATCAAAATTAGTCGTACGTAGCCTAAATATTAAATTAAAAGATGAACCTGAACTCACCTTCCAAACATTTTATAAATTTCTACTCGTCCAGGTGAACCAATGGGGGCATAGGCACAGATTGTAATGTTGTGCTTCTTGCAGGCATCCTGTAAATCCTTTTGTTGGTAGTAGGCGTGAAGTTCCACCTTTGAATTGATTTTAAAAAAATAAATGTAATAAAAGTGAAATTAAATTCATCTAATCTGCTATAAAACTATACAGATATTGAAATTGACCTGATGATTCGCTGGCTGGATCTTTGCAACTTTCATAATTCGCTCAATTTGCGAAATGGAGAAGTTGGAGATGCCAATAGACTTGGTCAAGCCTTTCGTCACTTGATCTTCCATAGCTCCCCAAATGGCTTCCAAATCTGTACTCAGGTCGTAATTAAAACCGCCGGTCTCGTTTTTGGGAAATAGGTCCGTGTCATTAGCATAGTGTAATCCAATGGGGAGGTGAACCAGGTACAAGTCAACGTAGTCCAATTGCAAATTTTTGAGGGATTTTTCCAAAAAATGTGGTACGTGCTTCGGTCTCATACCAATTGGGGGCAACTGGGCGAAACAAAAATGCGAAATGAAATAACGTATCACTGCAAAACTGCTAAAAACAAGTCAACAACTTTTCTAAACTGAAATTTATTGAATCAAAATATGCAGGCATTTACCTTGGTCACGATGTAAAGCTCCTCCCTTTTAACTCGTCCAGAGTCGAGCCATTCCTTGAGAACTTTCCCAATAATAGCCTCGTTAGTGTACATGTAGGCAGTGTCAATGTGACGATAGCCAGCTTTCAAAGCAGTGTTCAATGCATTTTCAAGATCCTCGGGATTAGTAGCCTTTAGACAAGCATTCGTTCATATAATTAAATCAGTCACAAATAATTTTAATAAAACAAAATAGAAAATTAAACAATTCCAATTGACAAACCTGCCAAGTTCCGAGCCCAACAAGGGGCATTTTTTCCCCATTAAAGAGCTCAACGTAGGACTTTCCCATTGTTTCTGTGATTTAGAAAATTTTTACGTTTACTTGTAAACTACGAGATGTCCAGAATTCCACTTCCACGGCAGAGCTGTAAAGTTAGACTGATCGTGTTAGCGTGCCAATTGATGTCATAGAGATAGAAATTCAGACAGTCAGCACTAATATTTTGGTACTATTGTGACTCATTAGCACTTAGCAACGTTGTATAACCTCGTGAGAAATGATTATAAATCATGAGTTGCACTTATGAGCCTGCCTTATAATTAATTACTAGGTAATTTGTAAAATGATAACGTTGAAGAGGTTGTATAATCGCTCTTTTATACACACATCAATCTATAATATTAATTGCTTGTCTAAATAATTCAGTACGAAAAAACTGACTAATACACTCTTTTCTCTTAATTTCAACGATAGCTGTTACATCAACCACCGGTGTGCGGTTTAACAAAAAGCTGAAAGCGGAGCATGCAATAATTGTGTTTGTCCATAGTCCACTGACAGTTGGTAATATGATGAAGTGCTTGTCGTGCTGTCAGTTCTGTTTACATAAGTAATTGAAGATTGCTTCATAAAAATTGTCTATAAAAACATTTCCAGGAGAGCATACATGTGTCCTACTTAGCTGTGTACCTATATAAATCCATATCCTTTTACTTTTATATGTAATAAGATGAAATAATCGAAATGCATGTCATGATGTCGGAGAAAATGCAAACAAAAAACATGGACAAGACAAAAACTGCCCTTCAATGGCTTAGTAACACAATGAGATGCTTTTAAAAGGTGTACTATACTTGCATATATTTTTGAATGACTTTTATTATTCATTTGCCTTTGTTTGCATTGCACCAACTAACTTAATGGAATACCTAGTTTAGTTGTTATGTATAGGAAATACATAACCAGTATACTGAATCGTTTTGTCCTCTTCACTTCTTGTACAAAGGTGATTCAGGGTGTATTTCAGTCCTGCGTATCAAATTAATAAAATTTAAATTTAATTTGTAGCTGAATTTGTTTGATTTTTAGTTAATAGTGTTTAAAAGAGGTAATATTTTACGTAACCGTAAATCTCTGATTAGTTTAAAGCTGACCAGTAATTACTTTTGCCCATATAATTAACTAGTACAAAAACAGAGCAGAAAACTGTCGATTTAATCCGGTTCGACGACATAGACGACTAATCAGAGACTTACGGTAGATTAAATAAATGGTACATTACCCTTTAAAACCACCGAAAGTGCTCCCCTTACTGCCTCGGTCCAATGCCTCCAAGCTTTGAATCTCAGAATCGTCCAGCTCAAAGTCTAATATCTGTACGGGTCGTTTCAAAATACAAAATTGTTTAGAATTTAATTTGAAATAAATACAAGATAAAAGCAAACTATTGAATTTTAAACCTCAAAATTCTGGCTAAGACGCTCTGGGTTGGTGCTCTTTGGAATCACAATGATATCCTTCTGGGTCAGGAAGCGAAGCAAAACTTGTGCCGGGGTTTTGTTGTATTTACTCGCAATCTTAACTACCGCTGGATCTTCCATTAAGGGAAGTGGCTCGAAAGTCCTTGGAATAACATGAAGAAGAATTAAGAATCAACAATGCAATTAAAATTGTATAAAAGAAAATACTTTTGTACAGTTGATAGTCAAATTATTATGTTATTTACTGTAAAATCAAATTAAACCTACATTCCACGAGCTTTGTAAAGTTCGACGCGTCCTGGGGAGCCAATCGGGGCATAGGCACAGATGGTAATATTGTGTTTCTTACATGCTTCTTGCAAGTCCTTTTGCTGAAAGTATGCGTGAAGTTCTACCTGGTTATTTGCTGGCTGAAATCTTGCAATTTTCATGATTCTCTCGATCTGTGAAATGG
>JAQFZC010008469.1:0-10144 GCA_034695205.1 Dicyrtoma fusca | reverse complement strand
AATGCCAAAGCCAACTTTAAGGCAGTCTCTCACTCTGTTCAAATAATTCAAAGTTTTTCCTACTAGTGCGTCATCACATCGTTATGTTATTTACTGGATCCCGGGTAAAATTTCCACTAACAGTCAGTGCAATGAATTGAACTGGAATGATTGTGGGTTTCAAGTGAAATCACAGGAAATCAAAGTTTCTACTGACTTTTTTCGTTTCTTTTAAACTGGAAGGAACTTGGCCGTTCTTACTAGTTAGATCTGCCTGCTGCCTTCCGTCCAGTTGAAAACTGTTCATAAACTTTGTCTACGTCAGCCAAAGGCTACTGTTAACTTTTTGTAAAAGCTTCGCAGTCACAATTATAACAAAGTTTAAACAAACACACAATACACTAGAATTATTTATTTCCTTCTCCTTAATATCTCCTACCTATATGTCTCCTTATATCCTGAGGGAATAAAAATTTAATTCGAAAACTACTTGAAGCTATAAACGGAAAAGTGCAGACAAGCTTCATTTGTTCGTACTAACGAGAAGTCAATACTTACATGATGCTCATGCAATAAAACAATGATAATAACAACTGTTTTTAACTATTTGATTGAACAGCGTGGGCAGCTACTCCGATACAGTTACGTGACTCTCACAATTTGGACTGTGACGAAGGGAAAATAGTTTGCACTGCAACTATGTACATAGACTGAACATTCCAATCCATTACAAGTGGACGCAGACAGACAGATAATTGAAACGATTGAAAGACATGATGGAACGGGAAATCCAACGAAAATTAAATCACAGTGCCCCAGGTATTTTAAGATCAAATCAAAAAGGGGAATCTAAAGATAAACATAAACGCATCTCAATGCACAGGATTAAAGATACAATTCGAATTACGAATACAGACGAAACTTGATGACAAAGATGTACCTAGTTCAAGTACCTATCGCACTGCCTGCCGTTACAGTGCACAATAATAACATTGCATAATACAATTCGTAGAATCAAATAGGTATTCAATTAAATCTAACTTAAGAACCTACCTACTTCGTCCAAACAACCTTATGGCAGTTTTCATATTTTCAAAAAATAAAACCGTAGCTAAATAAAATTGATAAACAATTTAGGTATTTGTATAAACAAAAAAAACTTGTTCCGGACTAGTTTTCAAAATAAAGACTGGACGGGATTGCAAGTGTAACGACGGCACATACAAATACTGAGTATTATACAATCGTAGATACAGCAGTGATTACAATGAGAGAACAATGGTTTCTTTATCTAATGACTTGCCATTTGAACTTTTGACGGCGGCTAAGGAAGTTGGTTGTGTGGTGGAGTCCCGCATCACTACTCCATTCGTCTCTTGTGAACAATTCCTTGAATGAAAATGATTGTTGAGTTCTGAGCTCCGCTGACAGCTCCCGCTTGGAACTCCGCAACAATAACAGAGTCTATTCTTGTCTTCTTTAGTGTCTCTCTGACCATTATTGTAATTATTGTTCGCACATTTACATTTGGCATTATTCTGTCGAGTCCGGCTCCTATTACTGCTAAAGCCACAGTTGCCACAGCTCATTGGATTTGGATTTGTATTGCCAGCGGAATTATTTGTGAAGGAATTCCGCTCAGTGGAGGGCAGTGCGGCTGAATTTGAGCTGGAAGACGGCGCTGAGGATTCTTCGTGGAGTGTTGGGAGGGAGACGAGTTGGATTTGGTGGCCAAAAGCGTGGCTGTCGGGTGTGGACAGTGGGGCCATGCCCACAAGGCGCGGGTCGTCAAACTCCATCGAGTCCTTCCGACGATTAAATAATCTCATCATCACTACGCCTTTACTTTTTTCCCTCAATTTTTTAAGATTTTAAGGCGAGTTCAAACTCAAATCCAGAAACAATGCACTTTTGCTTTCAAAATCAATAGTGATTATTCTTCTCGTGGATTCTGCTTCAGTTTTTTTGCTTCTTACTTCTAATTCGACATTCAAAGATGAGATTCCACAGATTTCCTTCCCTTCTTTCTGTAAAGTGCAGTAAACAGAAAAAATGTATTAATATACATAATTGAGCTGCCCACTCCTTTTAATCTTTTATTGATGTCAATAAAAAGTCTGTTGCGTAGTTTCTGGTCAAAATTAACAATTACACAAGATGCAGATAGGCCTTTCGCCCCTTAAACTGCATAATGGTAACGGTATTATGTATTTTTTAAATAATTTATTTTTAACTCACGTAACTACGGCGGACAAGAAGTCTGGGAAGACGAGGGGAATGGAAGATGCGATGAGGAGTGCGATAATCTTTGGGCTGATCTCAAGATTACGCTCCTTTGTTTGCTCTCTTCTGTAGAAGCTTCTTCAACTCCCAGCACACCTCTCGCCGTCGCCCCTTCTGATAAAAATGCACGGTTGCTTCTTGAACAGAGAAATCCCAATTTCAATTTCAAATCGAATTTGCAGTGAGAATGAATGGGATCCGCACCACAACTTCTTCACATTCAAAATAAAAATCAAGCCACCCAGACAATTAACCTGTAATTAGACAAAAAATGAAATCACATTAATTTTTATATTAACCCCCTTACAACATCACACAGTGGATATAATGACAGTTCAATTTAGTTTGCATGGCTCTCGAACTCTCGTCCTTACTAACTGTCTTCACACCAGAGATGAAACAAATAAATTAAACTGCATACTAATTCACAAGTAAATAACTGAGCTGACACTCTACAAGTTTAAGACTTAAAGGGCAGCGGTCAAGCAACAATAATGAACAACAACAATAATACAAGAAACATTCTACAACTATGGTTTCATTTTTCTTTTAATTTTTATGTTTATTCACAACACAAACTCTGCAGATGGAGAAAACTTTTTTAAAAGTAAAAGCACCAAAAAAAATGAGGAAAAACAAATGTTGGCTCAGAAAGTGATGGCATTAAAATGGATTAGTATTCACACCGGACACTTCACAATTACAATTTTCCCACTCACTTGTACAATTGTTTGTACAATTGCTTTGTTTTACATCCAACAATTATTATTGATGTTTCTGTTAACATGCAAAACTTGTCAATCCCTTGGTTCAGAATTGCCAACAAAGCCAACATTTTTTACAACCATCATTTCTGATGAGTAAAAAAAACCGTGAAAGAGTTGATAATTTCAAGAAATAATAATTGTGTCGCTTCGTTCTGACTTGTAAATTCCATTTCTTTCTGCCCTACCTTCCAAAAGCTCAATGATACAATAAATTACAAAAAATATACTACAAGTATTTGGCGCTATAAAATGAGTACATGCCAGGTTACTATAGCTATGCTATAGCTATAGCTATATACGTGTGGAGATGCAATCTGAGAAGAGATGAGATGAGAGAACTTGTCTAACAAGGAGGGAATCACCCACTTAAGTCTCAATCGCAGGCAGCGACAAAAGTTGATCTCGTAAATTTTGAAATTTTTCCAACACAAAAGGATTTGACACATTCTCTAAAGTCAACTCACTGTGTCTTCTTTGTCTTTGAAAGATTTTTTTTCAAAATAGCAAATAACGAGAAAGAGGTCACTTCTGTAAACTTTTCAATCACCGCAGGTCACAGCTACCAAAGGAAACTAAATCAAATAAGAAGAGCGCGTCTGTCTCACAGTTTCCACCTACAGCGTCCAAAGTGTGCAAGTAAATCAAAAATCCCAAGCAAATGTCTGTCGGCTCGCGTGACTTCTTATATTTGTAAACTAAATTATTGCTCATGGCTTCAGTCACGCTATAATTACAGTAGTAATGCTCATAGGCACATGAGTATAGTAATTATATAGCTACATCAAACTGTGAACAGGGTTCTGTCTGCATGGCATAGGTACATCTTTCAACTGTTTACCTCCAATTAGTGCAATGAGCAGTGCAGCAGGGAGAAAATTGAATTTTAATCACTCGGATTCCTTAATTTGCAGTGCTTTGCTCAATGAAATTACAAATATTTTTAAATTAAATAAATTAAATATTTTTCGTTTTCTTTTACTGCACGAATTCGTATTTGGGCCATCAAGGGAAACTATGCCAAGACACTCCATACGCCACTGCACTGCCACTGCAATCCAATTAATTATAAAATATATACGAAAATGTGAAGAAACAACACCCATTCAAACACCCAACAGTTCAAATCTAAAACTAAAAAGTACAGATCAAACAATTAACTTTTCTGCACTTTTTTTTTCTCTCTTTTCCCTTTCATTGCCAAACATTAAATTATTTTAAATGAACAGACTAAAATGAAATCACGACCACCTTTACCTTCCTCAACGATAACTTACAAAAAATTAAAAACAACAAAGTGCATTCCGTGAAGGAACAAACTCGTAAAATCCCATTGATACTGAATTTCGCATTTTAATATATTTTTCCCCTGGCTGTCTTCGTGTGTCACAGTGTGTGGTCTCTCTCGTGAAGTTTTGGTCATGTGATACACTATTTGAATAAAATAAGCAAATAATTGTAATAAATAATAATAAATGAGTAGCTAGAAGAATGATCCTGACGCCCAACTGGCCCACTACTACTTTCCACTGTCATTCTGCCCATTCCTGTCAATTCCTCATGCGAATGCCGTATCATCTTTCAAGTGACCTTCCCTACTACTTGATCGTATCAAAACCAAAGGAAAATACTAAACTGCCATTAAATACAATCTCTAACTAAATACTTGGCTTTGGCGACTTTGGCCTACAGGTCCCGTTCATAACTCACAGCCAACCGCGGCACTGCACTGCGCTCAAAGTGTACAGCTTTAGAATGGCGATGGCTGCAAAAAGCCTTTAAAATCGATTATTCTTCATGTAATTGCTCATAAAGTTTTTCTTTAGAGTGAATATGTGCAATAATCAGAAGCTGTAAAGACGCCTAACGACTGAGCTATTTATTAAGGTAGGCACCTACTAAACTGCAATCTGCCCTGCCTACCCCTGCCCACACATGTTTTTGCATCCAATTTCAATTTTACTTTAAAGTTTTCACTAATTCCAGTCATTCAAAAACAATTCATTTTCATTTATCCTCATTTTATGCAGCACAGGGGAACAAGTAGCACTTAGTTGCCACCACACAGTAATTACACTAGACAAGCTTTCGATTTAATTTTAATTTCGATTTAAGCTCCAAATGATGAGGCATTAAATTAAGGCAGATGCATAAATGAAACAAAAGTCGGAAAGATTCCCCACTCTGTATTCCCTTTTGCTCACCGCCATTAACTAAATGAAATTACAAGATTTAAATAAAGGCCCGTAGAACCCGTTTACTCACTTTTCCCCCAGTTAATTTCTATTTTGCTCTTGCAGTTTGTGTGTGCACTGTGCTATATGACCAAAAGGAGATGTTGAAATACTGAAAATCGAAGAAGATTGAAAAAAAGAGGACAGAGATGCCAAATGCCAAAGGAGCAGGAAAGAGGCAGATCTGCAGATTGACCAGAAAATGGAAAATCGCCGTGTCTTCCTCAACAGAATTCCTGATGGGGAAGGACTGGCTACCTCGTTGGAGTTCAGATAAGCCTATTCATGCAAATGACTTGGAGGCAGCAGGTAGGTACTTCCATCATCATCATCATCATCATCATTATTATCATTATTATTACAGAGCAAAATGCATCGAGAGTGGCTCCTCGTAAAGCAGTCTCGGAGAAAGAGAGGCTGCTTGCAAATGGGAGGCATGTCAAGTTGGCCATAAAATTTGCACTCATTCTTAACATGTGCAATTCACAAAGAAGACAAACACTCAGCTGATCTTTCTTGTACGTTAATTGCTGTCTGGGCATGCAAATGGACGAGGAACAAGAAGGGAACAAGCGGAGATGAGATCACATTACTCTTTCTTATACGTTATAGGCCTTCTTTTACCATCTCCTTCCTTCAGGCCATCCATGAGCATTTACTTTGTTAGCATCCCTCCTTCCACTGCACTATCCTACCTACTTCATTAACACTTGGCTCTGGCGAGTGCATCAAAATCAAAGCTAGTCAATGCAAAGTATAAAGTCAAATAGCGTGAGAATGGCTAAACGTTTTTGATAAATAAGTGAATGAATGAAGGAATTGAAAATGCAAAGATTGGTTTTGACATGAGTTTGATTAACTTGTCGCTCACGTGTGCAGCTGTCCGTGTGGAATGTCTCAATTACATTATTACCACATTCATCGCTTCATTTCCTACGCCATTAATTGTCGATTTTGCAATCAAATCATAAGAAACACGAGCAAAACAAAACTAAATAAGTATATACACCTCAAGCATTTCGCCACACAAAAGAACACAATAGAAATACCTACCTACATACATACATTTTGTGAATAAAAAAAACAAAAAAACAACTTAAAAGTAGTTCTTTCTTCTTGCTGCTAGTCTAATTTTGGTCTGAATCTGAAAACATGAACTTTTGACCACCTAACAATAAAATGTTTTGTACAAATAATAACAGTGATACACATTATTGTATACTTTATAATAATGGTAACTGCGTAAGCAATTTTGAATTTCAAAGTAAATGAGTTCCGAAGAGGCAAATTAGTTTTTACAAAGAAGCCCCGTACAAATACATGTATATATAATGCATAGCGCTATACTAAAGCTAGGCAGGCTTAGGCTATGCTAAAACTAAGCGACCATTCTATGGTGCTATGGTGCACTGTGTAGAGAACTAATTAAAGGAAAGACAAGTTTGAATGGAGTTAATTAAGAATCCCGTTCCCGCTCTCTGCCTCCAGTTAAGCACACCGCACACTGCACTGCACTGCAAATTACTGTATCCTTCAGTAAGGCATTTTAATTGTAATTGGACGGAGGGCCCTACAGACCCACATACATAGTTACTGTACGCACAATTTAATTCCAAACATTATAATAAAATGAATGCAGCACTAGCAGTGCAGTAGCAGTACACGCATTCCTTCCTACGTGGTCATTATTCGGTATTTAACTGATAATCCAGCCATTATCTGTTCTTATGGGATCTTGTCAGCTGTTTGCACTGCTCTCCATTGAGTGCCTCCTGCGTGAGGGTGACTTTGACTGGGCTTTTAGTTGCAATTGTAATTCCAATTATGCATCCGCACGCAAAGTATCTACACAATCCATACAACAACAAAGGCAGAAGAGCAAAGGAAAAACCCGCAAGAAGAAGAAACAGACACTGAAAAGATGTCGTGTCATTATTACCAGACCAGACTAGACTTTTCATTAATCCTTATGCTCCTGTACTATTTTGCTTTGGCCCAGAGCCGTTAGATTACTATTCAGCCTTTAATTACACATTTCAAAGGCTACAGTTTACACAGTCCAAGGAATCCTATTGAAGCACAGCGAAGATAATCTCCCCAACGTTTTTTACTTTAGCATGCAGTTGGCTACTGCAACGAAATTCCCTTCAAAATGATCCACGCAGATTTAGCTTAGAAACTGCTCAGAGATGATTAACACCCATCTTGGAATAACAATACAGTTGTAAGAACGCATAATATTCAAATAAAATTTAACCGATAAAGGCCGGAAGACTGTAGGCAATGTAAGTCGTCAATGTGACAATCCGTCATAATCTTCATTAGTCAAATCATTTCTAAGAATCAAATCTAAATCACCTAAAAACAAAGGATGATAGAAGATGGACATGGAGCATTGTAGTGAGTGTAATAAGAAAGTCATTTGACTGAAAACATCTGAGTAGTAGTGAGATTCCTACTCCAAATATCGGCAAACTATCTCTTAATGAATAATAGGAAAACAATGCATAATTTGATGATTATGATTATTATTATTATTATTTTGAAACCCCATTTAAAGCAGAACAGTCAGTCTTTACACAGATTTCACTTTTTATGACGATGAGCAATCGATTTTGGATGGAGGCAGAGAGCAGCTTAGGCTATTGACTCTTTTGTGTTTGTGAGTGACTGGCAATCAATAATTAAAAGTAAATATAAAATTATTGCTCACTCGTCCGCCGTTCGTCATTCAGAGGCTCGAAACATAAGAGCAGGGTATTAATTAGTAATAAATTATTATTTTAGGGAAAACGGGAAAAAAGGAAAGTGGTTTTTCATGTCGTTAGTCTTCTGTTTTAAGAACACTTGCAAAGGATCAATATTGGGTATGAAAATACCTACTAATTTGGGTGCAGAAGATGCGGCAGGCGAGTAGAAAAGAGTGGCTGAGTTTTGATTTACGATCTAAATCAAAAACTGAATTAAATTCGCCCCTAGTACACAGTAACAAGAACATAAATACCTACATATAATTTCCCAACTACCAAGCCTGTGTTTCACTGCAGTAGAAAATAAAACAGAGGAAGGAGGGAAATCACGAATCACGAAGCATCAAATCACTACCTACCACAAACTACTGATTAAATGATTTCTAATTTTCTATTTCCCCCAATACGTACCTCAGAGTACGTATTTCTGTGTGCCCATGCTAAACTTCTGTCCTGTAATTAACTCGTAAAATATAAATATAGGTATATTCGTCGTAGAACACCTCCTTCAAATCCCAACTTCCTCCATTCTAGAAATTACCTGCATTCCGTAAAAATAAAAACTCTTACAGCTGTAATGAGCAAAAATAAGCATTCAACAAAATGTAACCGATATCACTACTGTAACATAATTTCACATGATTAAAAATGAGATTCAAATTATTACAGAATAATCTTTGGACCCACGTATTCTAAATAAACGTAGCCGACTTTTCAACTGCAGTAGTTGTTCAATTTGTACGAAGACCAACTGCAGTGTGATTAGTACAGATTACAGATAGAAAAGTCCGTTACATAAAATGCCAACAACTTGTACATACATTTAAATGACTTCCCACGCTTTTACAACTGGATCATCCACGATGTGTATGTATATTGCATGTTTAAATCCCAAAGAATGTCAGAACGATTAACTAAAAAACAGGAGCCATAGACTTTTATGGCGTTATTAGCACTGACATAAGAATTTGGATGCAAACTGCTAATTATAGCTTCTGCAACTGGTCACCGGGTCTAACCTCCAGACTATAACCCTCACCACGGGCGACCCTCATCATGACCGCCGCTCAGTGGGGCTTCCTTTCATCTCCTAATTGACAAGAGCAAAACTGCTACTGCACACCTCCCTACATGGACAGTCTCCCAACCAAAAAAAAATAATCCCAAGAGCCAAGAGCCTCAATGGAAATACATAATGAGAAGAGATTCAAAGGAAAAAGAAAGACTGAAGAAAGGCTGTATAACTGGACACTCGTTGCTATCCGTGACTGTCTCCTCTGTCCACACTACGTCGCTTTGAATTTAGAAATTACGACGGCAAATAAAGTACCGCTGCCCTACAACAACAACACAACCGCCGTCAACATCAACACTATGCACACAATCTGCCTCCAATCTGAAAAATACCCAAATGCATACATACATATCGTCAATAGTAAGTGCAAGCCCGGTGCAGCGGGAGTGGTCAGGCCAATGCAATTTAATGCAACCTCTAGCAGTAGCAGTAACAGTGAATTCTAAATTCCCTCACACCAAAATCCAAAGAAACTCCATAAAAGATTAATATAATGAATCATACATAATAATGGACAACAAAAAAACCCAGGGACGGAGAGATTTAACAAATTCTCAACTTAAATACCGCAACTTTTTAGATCAAATCAGCATGAGTAATACAACTCAAACCAACACACCAAGAACACACACAAAGACATATAATTACGTACAGAGCGCGCCCGTTAACTTATAAAACGTCCTACCACGTAATCGTAATCGTAACAATATTGCTGTATCTAGTTTAGAAAAATCAAAGCAATATTTAAGCATTTGCAGAAGAAAACCACGAGGTTTTTTTCACGCAAAAATAATACAATAATTTTGGATTATTTAGACATTTATTTAAAATATCTTTACTAGCGTTTCGCTTTTGGTTTTTAAAGGACGGTGATGATACTATTGAAAGTACAGGGCAGTGGGAGGGACCTGAAAAGTAAGAAAAGTGGAAAAAATGGAAAAAAGTGAAGACCGAGTGAATGAATTATCGTGACTGGAGCCTCATGCCTTGTTTCCAATACAACGAAATCGCTAACGAATCGGCACGTCAACACGAATTCGTTGCGACTGGTCGTCGCGA
>JAQFZC010008468.1:0-10145 GCA_034695205.1 Dicyrtoma fusca | reverse complement strand
GCCGTAAGTCCTCAACTATGCATAAATAACCATTAAAATCCATTGTAAGAGGCAAAAGGATTGTTTTTATGGCATTGCGCATTGACCTGAAATGACCTGAAGTGACCTGACCTGGTCAAAAAAACCTTTTTTTGCGTAAAAGCTTTAAAATGAACAGGGAACATAAAAAACAGCAATATTTTAAGCTATTTAGCAGTTTTTGACTTGATTTAGCCTGTTTAAAGAATAAAAGTGATGGACTTAACTTGCTTTGGCACAAAACAATGGTTTTTCCAATTTTTTTGGAAGTTTTCCAAAGTTTTTAAAAAATGCATACCACGACTGTTTGCGCCGTAAAAACTTGTGTCATACGAAACAATTATCTCAGCTTGCCCCAAAATGGACTTAACGTGGTATGGAAACAAACTACATATTCATATGTTTTACGGTTGTGACATTACCTATACCTATGCTGTATGAATTTAGGAAACGATTATAAATCTGTCCAAATAACTTTTAGAGTAAAATAACTATGAATAAAAACAGCCATTCAATTAGTTTTGTGACGAAATCAATCAATGACCATCAAATGGATTGGAAAATTGTTCATGGTAAAATTTAAAAAGTTATGTACTGATTCTCTTGTTTTAAAAGATTTTATTTATTAAAATTTCAAGCGCTTTACTTTTATGGCCAGTGCACTGAAGGCAGTCCTCTGATCTTCCTTCCTCAAAGCTTTGATGACAAGGACCGGGTCGATCTTGTCGAGGTCGCGGAGAAGTGGTTGAGGACGCGGGTTAAGCCACCGCCTTATTGCGACCGCTGGTAACTGACTGAGAAAAATCAGACCCCTCCTACTTGCTGACACAGGGATGACCTCCGCGGAACTGACCTTACGGGAGACGCGGGGAGGGGGGATATGGATGTTGAGGGTGATGCTTCCGTCGTACTGCGGCAGGGGAAATTTCAACGTTATTTCCTAGCCTGGTAGAATGCACCGTGATTGCACAAGACAAAATAAATGACTATTTATTACTTTTCTCTCTCTCCGTTGAATGCCATATATCGCTGTGCTTTATTCAACAAATAATGCTACACAAACACTTTGCTAACACTTTATTTTGATTTCACACAAAATCTTCCACAATCCACGGACTGCTAAAAATTAGTATCGCGTTATGTCCAAATGGGAGTTACATAATTTAGTAGACTATCACTTTTCTTAAATCCTCACTATTAACTATTAAATAAATGAAGTAAACTATAACTAACTTAATTAATGAAAATAAGAATGAAATGTGGACAGGAAAAGAAGAAGAAGGGGAGGGAATGGCGCTTGAATCTAATGCACGAGGCCTGAGAGAACTTCAAGTTACTTCAGACGCAATTGGTTTTAGACTGGAGAGCTGCACCCAGTTGTGCATTGCTCGTAGATTTCTTTCCCGTTCACTATCAGACTTTCTAATCTCAAAGCCATGCCTCAACTTCGTCTTCCTTTCGCTTGCTAGTCTTTGCCATGACGCACTGCACAATCGTTGGTCTGTCGTTTTGCCGATGTGGCTTTTGGTGGCGTGATTCCTTTTAGAACTGCTTCCAGTAATCCTTCCATCGGCCAGCGCCTAGATGGCCTGTGTGCCGTACATTGGAAATCTGGATCTAAGACCAGCTCTTTTGTTCACTTTCCATCCCCCGGATTGCTTTTGTGGGCGAAATCGGGATTTTAACCTTATAAGTTTTACCTAACAATTCAAGTTCCCGGTTCATGAATTTTTCGATATTGATTGTGGGAAGAAGTGCCCCAGGGTCAACCAGGGCACAAATTCCGATCCCAAGCGGTATGCAAGCGCCCATCTATAATAAAAGTAGGCAGATAAATTAATTCTAATTAATTCCTTACTGAATTAATAAATCATTCTTACATTTTAGGTATTTCCCATAAAATTATCATTTGTGCGACACCAATGAACAATCCCCATGAATGGGCTTTACAGCAGAGGATTCTTCTGGATTGTCTACCCATCGCAAGTTAGTGTGTAAGGTGTATATTTTATTTGTTTGTACTAATTATTCTTTACAGTAGTAATAATACTAAGTTGATTTTTAAAAAACTCTTGTATTTGGGCGGGGCTCGAATTGCTTTAAGGTTTTTCATAGCCTGGTGGGTGGTCAGAAGTAGGATCAACCTGTATCCGGCTTGCTTGACGTACATACCCAAACTGTGAGTTGCCACGAGGGCCACGCATCATCCTCTTACTCATCTCCAATTCGTTGATGTGAACTTTGACCACCAAGCAAAGAAGCCATTGACCAATATTACAATCATGTTAGCAATGATGATGACATCTGGTCCTGCAAATAATTCCCTAAACAGCCGAATAACCAAGAGAATCACGCTCACCGTTTGAAGAACGTACCTTTTGATCTTGATCGTGCTGCCCTAATAAAGGAAAAGTCAAAAGCAAAAGAAACACTATGTTTAGAGTTTTTAATCACAAAACTACGAAAAAGTATTAATTAATTAAATTTCTGGGGCTGATTTATCCAAGCCAAGCCAACCTGGTGGATCCCCACAATGAGCAATACGTCAAAGATAATCCCAATAATTGCCCCAATAATCACTGCAATGCAAACAGCGTTCACTACGAGCAATGTGTCATCGTATCCTAGCTCATCCCATTGAGATTCCGGACCCAAAACTGCATCCAACAAGGGAACGAGGGCCTCTGGATTTGCAATGCTAACAATCCCAACGAGTAGGAGGCAGCCAGCGAGCGAGCGTCTACAAGGAGAGTTTCGAAAAAACGTACATAATTAAAGTTTACAAATAATTTTTTGATGCAAATAAAGGGATTCACCAGTTCATTATGAGCACTTTTTCTACTTACCATTTGTAACCAGCCGATGCGATGACCAGTCCCCATGTTTTAGCTCCACAGCACAGAACAGCTAGTCTTACTTTCTACTTCCATGATGAATTCAAACTAGTAATTATTTATTCCCAAAATGTCAAAACCGGTCCAATAAGACTAGCAATCAAAGCTGCTAATTTGTAAGCAAAAAAAATGCAAAACAATATAAAGTTTGGAACTCTTGTATCCGGACAGGGCTGGAATGGCTTCACATCAAACAAAACTACTAAGCTTGATTTATTCAGCAAAAAAATAGGTATGACTTTGCAGTTGAAGTGCACTGAAATTGTCTACTGCACATAAAATGGTGTACAGCTAGTATAGAATGGTGGTATTTAACCTAATGAACTAACAGAATCCTATAAACACATAAGTAGCACATATTTATTGCGTCTTTTTGTGATTTTTGACGTCCAGTTGCACATTGTAAGCGGAAATCCTAACCACAGTCCATCTATGTACCAAGAAAGTAAAAAGTAGTAGTAAAGTACGCATCACCAAACTCCTTGTAGATAGTAAGTTAGTTATAAAATGTAATGAGTTTTGGTTTTACTACGTATTAAAAATTGTTAGTTTCTAAATCGTAATTCGTACAATGTATGTATGTACCTAATAGTACATAAAAAGCAAATATTATTCATTCAATAGTTTGATGGTTCAGGAATCTATTATAATTTGTGAGACGTGTTAAAGAGTATCCTTGAGTCTTTTATTGATAGCATTTAAATAAGGTTGAAAAATAAATCATTTTTAAGAATAAGAAATTAATTGAAGTAATAATTAAATGCATGGGGGTTTACTACACCATACCAGTCCCATTTATTAAATATTATAGTTTGTGAGTCATCCCAGCCTGCAACAGGGCCCATACTTTAAATAATATTTTGCTACTTGTTTACTGCAGCTAGCAGACCAACTCCCATGCCAATAATGCCGAGAACTAGCCAAGAATTTGCACTTACAGGAACTGACAGTAATTTACTTCATTTCTTGTAATCACTATCATCCCGTTGCGACCACGTTCACCTTGACAATATTTGTCAGGCCAACTTCTTACTCGCATGTAGCTACTAGTACACACTCAGCATTCATTAATCTCTTTGCATCTTGACTACAGGTATGTAAAATCTGAATTGCAATGTCAAATTAATTTACTTGTTAAATCTTTAATAAGATGCACGCCGCCATATCGTCTGTCAAGAACCATTGTGGGGTAAGTCAAACACGCAAGCTTGCCCTTAACGTCATTTTACACGATTCAAGTACGAACCGTCATATTTTGACAACTAGGTATGTTTATTCAAAGATCAAAAACCACTCATTCACATTTTTTTAAAGCGCCAGTACAAGTTTTACTACTTTTGAAAAGTGTAAACATCACTGTTGCTATTTTTTAAAGAGTGCAAGTAGCAGTTTCACTATTTTTGAAAACTCTAAAATACCAAATTTCCCTACTTTTTAAAAAATGCAAACTAGCAGTTTTGTTAATTTTGAAAAAAATAAATAGCAAGTGCTATTTTAAAAAAGTGTAAATGGCAATTTTACTACTTTTAAAAAAAGTAAGTACAAGTTTCACTATTTTTGAAAAGTCTAAAATAATCAATTTTCCTATTTGAAAAAAGTGTAAATGGGAATTTTACTACTTTTTAAAAAGTGCAAATTAGCAGTTTTGTAATTTTTAAAAGTGTAACGAATTAGTAGTTTGACTGTTTCAAAAAGCTGTTACGGTGCTTTTTACAACTTTTGCACACCCGTTGCCCGTTAGTAAAAAGTTGACAGGTGGGGCTTCCGTCAAAATGGGATTATATAAGGGGACGCTGTATCCCTGGGCTTGTGTGGGAATGCTTTTAAGTATGTAGGGACTGGACTGACGCCAGAATGCTTCTTCACCCACGACATGCCATTTGAAAGGAACAGTGAGTGAATCGTGTGGACGAGGATAAACACTACGTAATAATAAATTGTTGTTAATGACCTATATACGAAAATCAAAAGAAACCAATAATATTACCATGAATTACAATGAAGATACATACATACAATGCATAGTAAAATAAAGTTTGTTTGCCATTCTTAGTAATATTATTATTATTATTATTATTTTACTCTCAGTTTGTTTACGTGTCTTTGTGCTAGCAGCTACAGTAGAAACTATAGGAGCTTTTTCGTCGTTGGTAGTTGGTAGTCCTCAGTCAGTGCTCTGCAATCAAATGCCTTTGCAATTTCTTCAACTTGTGCATAAAATAATGAATTAGTGGATTAGTGATTGACTGGTTAGTACGCTCGCCTGGAACTAAATGTTCAAAATAACAGTTTTTTATCATCTATAAAATACGTCAAAAACTTCAAAAAATGCCTCATGCACACGTAAGTTTTTATTATAATAAAAAATTGCAATTTTCCTTTAATTCGTATTTTGTATTTAATTTCTTGTAATTGTAATGGAACTGGAATTTGGAATCATTAATAATAATTTATTGTTCACTGCAGGTAATCTCAAGCCTCCGTGATGCGTTTGCTAGTGGGAAGACGAGGCTCGTATCATTTAGACGAGAGCAGTTAAAAAATCTACTGCGAATGTACGAGCAGCATCATGACGAAATTGTAGATGCTTTGTATAAGGATTTACGTAGACCGAGATTTGATGGTAAGATTTATTTTAAAAGAAAACAAAAATTAAAATTTTATCTCATTGCTATTTTGTGTTCTATATAATTAAGTATCTAATTGGTCGTTAATTTCTATATTCAGGAGCAATGGAAGTCATTTTAGTCAAAGAAGATTTACGACAAATTCTTCGCAACTTACATGATTGGACCAAACCCAAGAAGCTACCAGCAAATATCTTAACGATCTCGGACTCAGCCTGCGTTCATAAGGAACCTTTTGGTGTGGTTTTAATTCTTGGAACTTGGAACTATCCCTTTAGCATGGTAGTAGATGTTAAGATGTTTAATCATTTATTTATTGGCTGTTGTATGTTTGTTTAACGTAAATGTCAGATGTAATTGTAATTACCTACCTATTATCTCGAGAACTGATATTTGATGATTGATTATTGCAGTTTTAACCTTTCTGAAACGGTAGGTAATACAAATATTTAGTGTTACATCTTGTTGAAAGTGGATGTTTGTAGTTTTGAACTGTTTGGAAAGATTAATTAACAGTTTTTGACCTTTTTGAAGGCGTTAATTTCCAGTTTTCGCACTTTTTGAAGATGTTAATTTCCAGTTTTTGTCCTTTTTGAAAATGTTAATTTCAAGTTTTGACCTTTTTGGAAATATTAATTTCCAGTTTTGACCTTTTTGAAGATGTTAATTTCCAGTTTTGTCCTTTTTGAAAATGCTAATTTCCAGTTTTCGATCTTTTTGAAGTTGTTAATTTCCAGTTTTGACCTTTTTGAAGTTGTTAATTTCCAGTTTTGCCCTTTTTAAGATGTTAATTTCCAGTTTTTGCCCTTTTTGAAAACGTTAATTTCCAGTTTTTACGTTTTTGAATGCATTAATTTCCAGTTTTTGCCCTTCTTATAAACGTTAATTTCCAGTTTTAACCTTTTTTAAAATGTTAATTTCCAGTTTTCGCCGTTTTTGAAGATGTTAATTTCCAGTTTTGACCTTTTTGAAAACGTCAATTTCCAGTTTTGACCTTTTTGAAAATGTTAATTTCCAGTTTTCTCCCTTTTTGAAGATGTTAATATCCAGGTTTTGACATTTTTGAAAACGTCAGATTTTTTAGTATTGACACTTTTAAAAAAGTTGGTTTGTAGAATAGCACTTTTTAGAAACCATTATTTCCGTGGTTTTCCAGTTTTCGAATAGGCTAATCATCCATGCAATATTTATGTACTGAAAGATGATTTTTGATTTAAATATTTTCAGACTTTGCAACCACTTTCGGGAGCCATTGCTGCGGGGAATTGTGTGGTAATTAAACCGTCGGAAATCTCACGCTATTCGTCTGCAACTATGGCTCGACTTCTTCCACTTTATTTGGATTCAGTAATAATAATTTATTAAACTATGTATCAATTTTTCCAGCTCAATAACCTCTACGACCTAATATATGTACTATGAAAAGTCTACAAGGTTTTTTAAATTTATTTGTCTTAATTATTGGACCCGTTGATCAGGAATGCTACAAAGTCTGTGAAGGGGATGCAAATTTCACGATTGAGCTACTAAAACATAAATTTGACTACATTTTTGCAACTGCTTCCACTCCCGTGGGGAAATGTATTATGGCAGCTGCTGCTCAACACTTAACCCCTGTCACGCTAGAACTTGGGGGTAAAAGGTACTTGCTTTAAATGAATGAACAGAAAATCTGCAATAATCTATAATTAAGTAATTACTTATAAAAATAAATGCAACGGATAATTACCTACATGATTCTTGTTCGTATATTTCAGTCCAGTTTACATTGATGACAGTGCAGATATGAATAAAACAGGTAATTTGACTAGAAATTTACATTATTTGTTCAAATGTAATGTTCAATGTAAAATGTTTAATTTTATCGTTTCTGTTTTTGCCTGTTCAACAGTGAGGCGGATTTTGTGGGGGAAATGTATGAATTTGGGACAGGTTAGTTGTTAGTTTATTTCATGAACTATCTGTGCTTACCTACCAACTAATTTTGTAGTGAATTTTTAAATCTGAGTTTTATTAATGTATCGAATTACTAATTACTACTAGATCTGCATTTCGCCAGACTACATCCTCATCTCTAAGAAACGACAAGGAGAGTTTTTGGAAGCTGCCCAGGCAACATTGCTTAAGCGATACGGGGCCAACTGGAAAGCAAGTCCAGGTATTTCCAGTTAAATTGCATTCACTACACTATTTATCTAAATCATCATTAGATTTAATGCGCATTTGTAAATAAAAATTAATTTGTATTCGAATAGATTTAGCAAGGATAATAAATGAAAGGCACTTTAATCGTCTCAAGAATTTACTCTACACTACCAAGGGAACTATTGCTGTGGGCGGAGAAACGGATGAGAAGGAATTGTACATTTCCCCAACTATTATAGGTACTTTAATCTAGTCTTTTAGAATAATACTAGAATGAATAATGAAAAAAGATTGTAATTGATAAATACTTTGTTTTTTTTTTGACAGTTGACGTAGATCCAAAGGATGTAATTATGCAAGATGAACTCTTTGGACCAATCTTACCAGTCGTGAACGTTGAGTCTCCTGACGAAGCTTTAAACTTCATTTTAGAAAGGTAATCGCAAACACTGAACGACTATAAATAATGGCGTTATTTAATTTTTTTAAATTTAATTTTTATCTCTAATTATTATAATTTACAGACCTAGGCCTTTAGCTCTCTATATCTTCAGTAAAGACCAGGACACCATCGACAAATTCGTGAAAATGTCTTCGAGCGGAAGTGTGGTGGTGAATGATGTCGTTTTACATATTTCAAGTAATAAATTATTTTTGTTTTATTAAAACGCAT
The DNA here is from genome assembly GCA_034695205.1 of Dicyrtoma fusca. Classification (NCBI taxonomy): domain Eukaryota; kingdom Metazoa; phylum Arthropoda; class Collembola; order Symphypleona; family Dicyrtomidae; genus Dicyrtoma; species Dicyrtoma fusca. The sequence goes on along the minus strand of JAQFZC010008468.1, from coordinate 1,788 downwards.
GTTTATTAGTGCTTCTGTTAAATAAATTACAAAGTATTGATCACACTTTTTAATAAAATTTACAAATTTTTAATTTTATCCTATATTTCCAGTTGCTGGGCTGCCCTTTGGAGGTAAAACAGTTCGCCTTTTTGTTGCTTCCATTTTTAATCTTTTCGAAACGTCATTTGCTTAGTTTTGAATGTTTTTGACCTTTCCAAAGTGTTGCTTACTAGTTTTGACCATTTTGAAAAAGTGTTATTTATTAGTTTTGCCCTTTTTGAAAAAGTGTTATTTGCTTGTTTTGATCATTTTGAAAAAGTGTTATTTGCTTGTTTTGATCATTTTGAAAAGTGTTATTTGCTTGTTTTGATCATTTTGAAAAAGTGTTATTTGCTTGTTTTGATCATTTTGATAAAGTGTTAATTACCATTTTTGACCTTTTTGATAAAGTGTTAATTACCATTTTTGACCTTTTTGAAAAAGTGTTATTTACCATTTTTGACCTTTTTGAAAAAGTGTTATTTACCATTTTTGACCTTTTTGAAAAAGTTAATTTATAGAATTAAACACTTTTGTAAAGCGTTCTTTTTATGGCTCCCCAGTTTCGAATAGGTTAAGTTAAAGTTCTTGTAAAAATAATATTGTATTTTAATTAGTTCGTATCGAATAATGTTATATTTTGAATTTTGAACTTTAAGGCGTCGGGAATAGTGGAATGGGCCAATACCATGGGCAGTACTCAGTTGACACGTTTTCTCATCACAAATCCGTACTTTTTTATTGAAAAAAATTTAGTTATTTAATTAATTGGTTTGTACTCAAGTACGTGGGATTGTAAATAATATAATGTTTGATAATATGACTAATTAATTCCATAGGTAATGACTCGAAGTTTTTCTCGACTGAGCGAGTGTCTGGCAAGAATTCGCTATCCACCCTTCACTAACCAGCAGATGAAAATGTTCTCTATTACTCAAAGAATGATGCATCGATTCGACGTTTCCAGTAATCATTATGTAACTCATGCTGTCGCACTATTGATTGGAATGGTATTGGCCGTCGTATTTCTTTTATACCTTTAAATTGTGAAATTATTCTTGACTCTTGACAGTGTATTATAACTTGCTACATAAATTATAAATAAAGTATGGGACGTTCACTTTTAAAATCATTTTGATGTCTCTCGTTCTTCTTTTATTGAAATTTTAATTCATGGAAGAATTCACAGAGTTGCTGGGCAGTGGGGCGAGCTTTTCGATTAAAGTCCAAAGATTGGGCCACAATGGCTCTCACACTATCGGGCAAATCCTCCATTCGTTTCTTAACGATGGAGTCATTATTCGCTGATTTATCATTGAAGAATTTCATGCTGTGGCTGTATAAGTGGAGACGGGTGAAGAGCTCATAAAAAACTGCGCCAAGGGCCCAAACATCCGCTGAGAATGCTGGTTTTTTGTACTGGCCACTGATTTCATTTACTTGAAGGCACTCTGGTGGGATGTAGTAGACCGTCCCTCCAATGTCATTCGTGTACTGGGTCACCATGGTCATGAAGTTGTTGACACCCATAAACTGCGTAATGCCAAAGTCACAGAGGTAGAGCCTTCCGGCTTGGTTAATCTGGAAACCAAAATGAAAGAAAGATGATTTAAAAATATGAAAACTATTATTCATTAACCTCTTTGAAACTGCCCAGCTGGCACACGCTTCCAAAAAATAGTAATTTTATTGTCCGAAAATTGTAAAATGGTCGGGTCATTGTCAGAAGTAGCAAATAAGGGGTTATATAAAGTCAATAAATTGATG
>JAQFZC010008467.1:0-10145 GCA_034695205.1 Dicyrtoma fusca | reverse complement strand
TGTTGTTCTAGAAAGAGGTGGTCTAGGGTATCCAGAAATGAGTTCGCAGCACTTCCTGGCGGGGCAGAGACATATGGTGTGTGCCATAGTAGTTCTAGGTAGTTGAAGTCCCCGGCTATTATACATCTACTATGCGAGCTCGAAAAGTCTGCAATCAGTTTGCGGGTTTTCTGTTCTGTTGTGTTGGATTCACACCTATCGTTTTGTGGTGGCTTACCTTTACCTCTACAGTCAGTCGCAAGTCCTGGTAGGCTACTCAGCTAATGCAAAAGATAAAGCAGCCTGAATTGATTCCATTTAGTCCTCATAACGCGTTATATAACGCCCTAAATTTCTATTTCAAAAAAGAATGACAGTACGTCAATATGAAAGTATGCAAAGGCAAAATAAGCAGCGAGGAGCAAATATCTTTCCTAGGTACACTATTTTAAGAACAGCAAGAGAAGAATGTAGACCACCTGAATTTTCAATTAAAGTTAGTGATTTTACCGCTGTAGTAAGTTTGCAATGTCTGGTTATTCAAACTGCAAGTCGATTAATTAAACTTCAATACAAAGTAGTGCTTGTAAATTGTGATGGAATTGTGCCGTAAATTGTGATTGTTATTGTTTTGACAATAACAATTACAGCACAATAACCTTTCGGTATCACAAAAACAAAAACAAATAAGGTTGTAGAAGTGATAACAATACAATTAGTAATACAATAACAACACTTGAGAACCCAATTGATGGGTGGCTAATGTGTTTCTTATAAGTTACTTAAGTTTTTCTAATAGGTTTCTAAAGTGTTTTCTATAGGTTTCTAGTGTTTCTAATAGATTTCTAACATATTTTAATGTTTCGAGCATGTTTATAACACGTCTGTAGTTTCTAATCGGTTCCGTTATTCTATTTGTTAATAATGCGTTTCTAATGAGTTCCGTTGTTCAATTGTTAATAATGCGTTTCTAATGGGTTCCGTTATTCAATTTGTTAATAATGCGTTTCTAATAAGTTCAGTTGTTCAATTTGTTAATAATGCGTTTCTAATAAGTTCAGTTGTTCAATTTGTTAATGATGCGTTTTTAATGGGTTTCATTGTTCAATTGTTTTGTTTTTAATCATCAATATTAAGTTTCTAATAGCTTCGTAATGGGCTTCTAATAGGTTCGTAATGGACTTCTAATAGGTTCGTAATGGGTTTCTAATAAGTTTTGTGATGCGTCACTAATAGGTTCATAATGGTTTTTTAATAGGTTTTGTGATATGTCACTAATAGGTTCATAACGGTTTTATATTAAGTTTTGTGATGCGTCACTAATTAATTCACAACGGGTTTATAATAGGTTTTGTGATGCGTCACGAAGATATGATGCGTCACAAATAAGTTTCCAATCGGTCTGTGATGCGTCATTAGTACGCCACTAGTTTGGTTTGTGATGCGTCACTACTAGTATGCTTATGTGTCACTTGTAAGTTTATGATGTGGTACTAGCAGGTTTGTGATATCTCTAATATGTTTATGATGTGCATCTAATGCGTTTGTGGAGTGTCTCTAATAGGTTTGTGAGGTGTCCTTGATAATAAATATATGATGTTTGTTTTAATAAAATGATGTGTTAACTTTGATAAAAACAAATTGTGAGCAGTATTGTTATTTTTATCACAATTTGAGGTTCGTTTTGTTGTTTTTGTAATTGATTTTGTTTTTGCAATTACAATTTCATATTGTAATTGTGATTCGAAAACAATAACAATTCACAATTTACAAGCACTAATACAAAGTTGGTAAAAGTTTGATGAAAGTGAAAAGCCTTTCTTAACTGCAGCTACGCCTTATCTTTTCCTAGGGCTGTGATTGGAGTTCATCACAGTCCATTTACAACCAATCATCGTCTCATGATGTACGATAGCAGTAAGACGATAACCATCTATTTGCAACCACAATGACTTCTCTAAGACTGCTAGCATTAGTTGGAGAAAGCAATGAAGAAGTAATTATTTGGAATAATCGCTTGCCTCAGTCATATAGGTACGTTTAAAAACTTTAAATATGTAATTGGTTTTGACCTTTGCATTAGATCTTGGTGACCGCTTAAGCTTCAGTACGAAAAGGAGACTACCAAGATCACTCTAGAAAATCCCTATTTTAATTAATCCACCTACTGGCGAAACTATCTGTAAGGTACAGTTTGCACCTTACTGTTCTAGATGGAAACGTTTTAGGAGCTATACAAGGAGCTGCATCCATGTGTTGTCCACTTTGTAAATCTAAGCCAACGGATTTCAATGTTGTTGAGAATTTTGAGTCTCCTGTGTTTAAGGCCACAGTGGCATCACTGGAACACGGGGCGTCCGTTTTACATGCTAGAATTCGATTTATGGAATATTTAGGTATACAACGTAGGAATTCGAATGTGTGTCCAAGTTTGGAGAGTTTGCAATGATGAAGGCAAAAAAAGTGGCAGAAAGAAAACCGAAAATACAATAGGAGTTTAATAGGCGTTTAAATCTTTGCATCAGTTTTCCCAAAGCTGGCGGGCCAGGAAATTCTAATATTGGAAATACTGCCCGAAGGTTTTTTGAAAATTTTAAAATAGCAGCAGAAATTTTGGGACTGAATAAGATAACTGTATTTCGATTGTACATTATTCTCACTTGTATTATCTGCCAACTGCCACTGAAAGCTCATGAATTCAACCAGTTTTATACTGAAACGTATAAAATGCTACTTTCAATGTACGGATAGTACAAAGTTTCTGTTACAGTGCATAAAATACTTGCACATTCAGGCGAAATCATATTAGCAAGTATTCTTCCATCGGGAATTCTTTTTGAGGAAGGCGCAGAAATACGTAATTCTCAGAACAAGTACATCAAGCATAACCCTATAATTGTTTGCTTATTATTTATATTAATTCATGCAATGTTTGTGCAATATCTCATAATGCAATATGTAGAGGACATCGGAGAAACTCAACTCGTAAAAATAGTAGGCAAAATACAATCCCGTGCGTTGGAAACTTCAGACCCATTTATTGCCTCTTTTTCGGAGAAGGCAAGAAAAAATGCTACTAATAGACGACCCCTGCCAAGCGAAGTCATCGCGTTTCTCAAGGAACCTGAAATCGTGCCTCATGTCGGGCATCTATCTTTATCACAACAGTCGAACAATTCGTTTTCATCCCAAGCCAGCCATTTTTCGGATGAAATTTCAGATGATTTCGATAACTGGGTTCGTTTACTCGAGGACAAGATTGTAAGAGAAGCAGAAGTCACTAAAGACATTGCTTAGAGATATACCTATTTATTTTTACTAACGTTTAAGTACTATTAGTTTGACGTACTTTAGTATAATTAGCATATAAATTTTTATAAATGATAAGTAGTCACTACGAGTGTATTTTTTTATCTACGGAAATTCTAGAGAAAGTTTTTGAAACCATGTTCTTTAGGTATGCATTGAGGCATTGGTCGTTGTTTTTCTCATTGCATTGAAATTTTTGCCATAACCGTAATTATTTGAGTACACACATTCTGGAGAAAGTTTATGAAAGCTTGGTCTTTTCTCTTATTTTAAAAGTAATATTCATTTATAAGAATTAAATAAAAAATGCAATCCCGCTGTCTAATTGAAAAATTTACGTTTTGCCATTTACGTAGTTTAAAAATATTTCAAAAATCATTTTGCACGAAATCGGGGATTCCAATTCAAAGATGAGTTGTATAAAGCATCAGTGCATAAAGGTTGTTTAGAAAAATAATATTTAAAACAATTAGTCCATAGTTTCAGTTTTCGGTAAAAAATGCTTAATTACTACTAAATACGCATTTAAAAACAACTGGTACGTAGTTTCGAGTATGTACGCAGTTTCGAGTATATACGTAGTTTCGAGTATGTACGTAGTTTCGACTATGTACGTAGTTTCGAGTATGTACGTAGTTTCGAGTATGTACGTACTTTCGAGCATGTACGTAGTTTCGAGTATGTACGTACTTTCGAGTGTGTACGTAGTTTCGAGCATGTACGTAGTTTCGAGTATGTGCGTAATTTCGAGTGTATACGTAGTTTCGAGCATGTACGTAGTTTCGAGTATGTACGTACTTTCGAGTGTGTACGTAGTTTCGAGCATGTACGTAGTTTCGAGTATGTACGTAGTTTCGAGTATATACGTAGTTTCGAGTATATACGTAGTTTCGAGTATGTACGTAGTTTCGAGTGTATACGTAGTTTCGAGCATGTACGTAGTTTCGAGTATGTACGTAGTTTCGAGTATGTAAGTAGTTTCGAGTATGTACGTTGTTTCGAGTGTGTACGTAGTTTCGAGTATGTACGTAGTTCCCAGTGTGTACGTAGTTTCGAGCATGTACGTAGTTTCGAGTATATACGTAGTTTTGAGTATGTACGTAGTTTCGAGTATGTTCGTAGTTTTGAGTATGTACGTAGTTTCGAGTATGTACGTTGTTTCGAGTGTGTACGTAGTTTCGAGCATGTACGTAGTTTCGAGTATGTACGTAGTTTCGAATGTGTATGTAGTTTCGAGCATGTACGTAGTTTCGAGTATGTACGTAGTTTCGAGCATGTACGTAGTTTCGAGTATGTACATAGTTTCGAGTATGTACGTAGTTGCGAGTAGGTACGTGGTTTGGAGTACGTAGTTTTAAGAACATGGCATTCGAGTAAACTGTCTTTAAGTTACTACATGACCTACCTACTACCCTACTGGACCACAACGGAAACATAAAGGAGCCCTTGCTCTTGAGCCTGAATGCTTTGTTGGGGCTGTATGAAACCATTAAGACCATCGAAGTTCAGATAAAGTAGAACCTTTGAATATCGAATACAATATAACAGCAACTTTGTTTAAAGAGCGCTGTTTAAGTGGTCCCCGGAGTCATAGTATGCTGAGGAATACAAGGGCTATAGCATTACCTTATTATAGTTCGGTCTTGACGGTCAGAGAGAGGTTCTCCTGTCTCTCTGTCCGTCGATTCTGGACTCAGGTCTTGTGGCTTTGGTGTGGTTACTAGGGAGCAGGGTTTTACGCGTACCGAATTAAGTGTAGATTCGAGGGTGTTGAAATTGTGTGGACCTGTATTTCGTCGGTAAAGGTGCATTGGGGCGTAAGTCCAATGCTGGCTTAAATGCATTGTGACGTATGTCCGGCGGAAGTCTACAAAACGAAAAAACCTGTCCACTTACATGTGGAGCCATTCACAACGTACATATACACAAAATACTGTTCCGTGGTCTTGCGCCACAACGCAATTAGTTGAGCGATGGACTTCCGCCACAATGCTTTTAAGCGCGGACTGGACTTACGTCACAATGCACCTTCACCGACGATTTGCATCTTTGGTATCGAGATACGCCCGAAATCCTAAGGTGAAAAATGAACACATTGTTTCGTAGACGATAGGGAGCTCTGGCAAGCCTGTCCTCGGTAATTTGAACAGACCGTACATACGTTTGCGATTGGAGATTCCTAGCACAGATAAACCTTTTAATTCCTAATTAGACTAGCTATGCTGGGATCTTTTGAAGTTAGATAGAGGTGAGCAGGAATAGCTTAAGACGATCCACGGGTTCTTCAACCCTCAATATTGGTTCGTTCTGATAGCAAAAATTCCTAAATTAAAGAATCATTAGAAAGGGGATAGCAACGGTCCCGTACTGTGGACTGAGCCAGGAGTGACTAGTGCAATCCAAAAGTGTGCTAGTCACGACACCCCAAAGATACATTACCTTGTTATAGCATCACGATTACTCCTTCCCCTTTAGGTGATGTTATGACAAGGTTTTACTACATAACGTTTATACCTAACTAAATTGATCAGTCGCTGATAGTTACCTTAGTGAATAATGTTTTTAAAGTTTGATTCTCACGATTACATCATTAATTACCCTAAGGTCATGTTAAAGATCATCAAATTCTCCATTATCAGATCACAACTTCCTACGCGTAGTATGCACCACACGAGACGTCAACCAATATTTTCTAGTATTTTGAAATCCTTGTACTTAACCACTACAATACACAAAATCAGCTAAACAATTTCTGAAATTAAGAGTTGCACTACACACACACACCCACATTTGCATTACACTGATAACTAGGCCGTCTTACCTCCCCATAACTGCTATCAAAAATATAAAGTGGGCTGTCATCATTGGTAGTCTGTAAATACTCGACGTAATACTTCATTTTCATTTTTACGCTATAACCTTCGTTGTCTTCTCCGCATTTGAACTTCTGATTACGGAATTTCTTCGAAAGCCGCTATAAAGAATAACAAAAAACAACAAAATTAAAAATGGTAAACAGGCGGGTGTCCGAGTCAGTCTGTCCTAGGAGAAAATGTTCCCACAATTTATACTATAAAGGTGCCTAACTTTAAAATATTCTTCCGTACCAAGAAGGCAAAAATGGTGGGTCGCATTTTATTATAAATCTTTTGCATAAATCCTTCTTACTTTAGTGAATTCGTGATTAAAGGATTCAGACTTCATGCAGTAGGTGTAGCGAACCAATCAGTAGTTTATTTATTAGGTACCTACTTCAACCTTCAATGGGCTTAAAAAGTGCAGAACTTGACCGATTTGTCGTATTGACCACTAAGATTCGTCGTACTGACCACTACGATTCGTCGTACTGACCACTACGATTCGTCGTACTGACCACTACGATTCGTCGTATTGACCACTACAATTCGTCGTATTGACCACTACAATTCGTCGTATTGACCACTACGATTCGTCGCATTGACCACTACGATTCGTCGTATTGACCACTACGATTCGTCGTATTGACCACTACGATTCGTCGTATTGACCACTACGATTCGTCGTATTGACCGCTTGAATAAATAGTTCGTCATCATCCACAACATACATACATCGTATTGTGTTGTGTCGCCGGTTTTCTTGATTTTAACAGCAGCAAAAAAATACGAAACGATTGTTAGGGGTCTAAATATGCGGAAACACTAAGGTGTGTATATTTCAGAAGTGAAAACAGTACATTTTCATATTGTTGGGCACTCTATTTGCAAGCCGCGGGGGAGGGGGTGGGGGGGAAGGGGGTAATCTTAGAGCTTACCTTAGGATATTTACTGGAATTATAATTAAGAGTTATTAGCATAAAATATCAAACGACCCCACCAGCACACATGGGAGGACAGGCCTGTCTGGCAATCTGGCGTTGCCAGGGGCCTCGTTTCCCTTATTAAATAAATAATGCTCCAGAGGTCTAATAGCACACTCCTTATTGCCAGGGGCCACCTAGTTCTCCCCTGCCAACACATTTATAATTAAATAATCAATTGAGAGCAAAGCGAGTGCAAATTTTCTGAAAAACAAAAAAACTCAGATGCTACTTTTGCATTTTGGTTTTTTCTACAACTAATGTACTTTTAATGAGGATATCGTTATAGTTCAGTTACCCATTTTTACAAACAACGAGGGACGGTCGGCAGTCGGCAGTTAGGGCTGCTAGTTTGCTTATTCTATAGATATCTATTTTATAGTAAATTACGGTTCAAAATAGTCAGGAAGGAACTTCATCTTGCACTAATTTTAATAAGAAAGGAAGTTCAAAAATACCTTTAGATAGTGCGTACCTACGTCAAGAAAGAATAGATGGTGGTGATAACTGATTCGATAACAAACAAACGATAGTACCGCAAGATGTGTGGTAATATCTCCAGAATTCAACATAAAGCCATACCAGGAGACCTCCCCAGGAAATATTAAAATTGACTTTAACAATTCGGGCCGGAAAAGCTAGAAACGCCAGACCTTGGATCTGCCCGCTACGATTTTGAGGGACCTTCCTAAAACCGAGCAAAACTTGGTACCGCAGACGACTCCGAGATCAGGTCATTCCGCTCTATAATGAAGCTTCTAAATATTTGAATCAAATATATTTCAGAATTATTTTAATCCCGCCCTAATTTCCATTTGACTTGAAAATTCTGATTTTTGGCCCAGTGGTATTTAAACAGTATTACCTGTTAGTGTTCTAGTTTTTATTCAGAAGCAGTAACGTCGAAATGAAATCGACTATTAATATTAAGCTTAATCATACAACTTCTATTCGAACGGTCAGACAAGAGTATCCGACTAGATAGAGAGAGGAGAAATATTTTTTTATTCACTGATGCTGTATTAGCATTTGCCGATGTGACACAGTATACCGTCAACCGTACATAGTGATTTATGATAATCAAGGGTTTTTAAAGCATAATATGATAAGGAAAGTTCGATGTTCGATCTTAATAATTTGATATATTATATAAGTGATTATGTGCTATTTTGCATGTTCCCCGAATCGCGGCGATAATAACTTCCTCATTTAGGGTTCCGGGTAATTGGAATTTTGCTCGAAAGTCTTCAAAAAATTCTGTGATCGCTACTATAGCACAGCAGTAAGAAATGGGGACATAAGAGTAATATGAGATCAGGGCTTCGACTCATATCAAGAACATGAGCGACGATATTTTTCCACTGGAGGTGTTTTTAAAATTAAATTTTTTCAAAGGGTATAGAGACTACATATTTGTAAGTGGTAAAAAGCTTCAGTAAATACGGGTTACATTTGTTTGTAACATTTTGGAGAAATTACAGTATAACACGCAATAACAGTACCGAGAGAACTCATTTTCTTCACACCAGTACATTTGCATGTACTGGTTAACTTTTAGTTTTGCCCAGGACAGGGGTCGTGAAAACAGTACTGTATGGGGCATGGGGCGAAACAGTACGTCTGGTCACCTTATAGGAAACACAGACACTAGAACAATAATAATTTAAGTAACACGACAAATAAAAAGTTGGAAAAGAGGAAGTTGCATTAACTTTAACTACTTTTAAGTTTGCCTTGATTACAACACAACCAATATTTACTGTTGATGGGATATTGCCCACCAATATAAATAGGTTACTGTTAAGTACCTAGCTTTACCGTTCTATAAAAAAAGTAAAGACGGAGTGTGAGTGTATAACTACTGAATTACAGGTCAAGGTCAAGTCATAGTTTGTATGAAATACAAAATATGTATGTAGTAAGTACACTTGACATAGTAATGAAAGTGAATTGCAGTCCCAGTAGTATAGAGCGTAAACAACGTCGAAAGTAGCTGAACGCTCTTTAGGACGAGTGTATGCTGAAGGATAGGAGTTGCTTTGCCACTACCGAGCAGGTCTTTCTTGGCCCTGTAGCGTGCTCAGAACAAGTGCGAACAGTGCGTTATAGTGAGATACTGAATCCCTCTAATATAATGTAATTTGCCCATATAATTACGCATTATTATTTGATTATGCATATCATTACTGGGCCCACTCGGGTCCAGTTAATGGTATTTAAAAATAAGCTGGCTAACATTTTTGATGTTCGTTAACTACCCCTTGTAGTTGGGGTATATACTTCATATATGAACATCTCCTAAATACGTCATTCAAATAGATTCTAAATTCGTCGTTTTTAGAATAATTTATTATCATTTTTTAGCAAAACAATTTATACGACTGAATTCTCCAATAAAAACTGCATCTAAAGAAGGCTTTTTAAAATTTCGCTTCTTTTTCAAAATATTTCTATAGTGGCGGTGCTTGTATAACAGTAACAGTGAGTGAGTATAAATACTGTCTTTGATTCTGAACGACTTCGTACACGGGGCCCTTTTATACTACTTATGGTCGTCAAATGACCCTTGTATCACCATGTAGCTATTTTGGGACCATTTTATCCGAAGTCCTTTATCCTACAATCTGATTAGTAGGTAACCATGTTACCTTATTGTTAGATGCATTGCAATTAGAAAGTTATTGTTGTTGTAAACACAAGCTGAGCAAATAATCGTTTCAACTAGGGCATGCAAATGCCGATCATTTTGAATTACCAAAAACTCTAGATACCGAATTTACCGAAAATTTTACTCGCCGTTATCAAACATTTAACACGAAATTCAATAAAGTTAAAACGGATTTTTTCGATTAGGGTAGGTGCACATAATTGTGATAAATCGACAAGTTTTGAATTGACCTCTTGGAAACCTAAGAGGATAAATATTTTCGAGATTCAAAAATACCATTAAATACACTAAACAATTCTACACGTTTATCAAAAAATAATTTTAAAATAGTCTGCAAACTGACTTCAAAAA
>JAQFZC010008466.1:0-10146 GCA_034695205.1 Dicyrtoma fusca | reverse complement strand
CTCAAATAATCGCCGGGTTTGAGGCTCAAAGTTTGGATAATCGCCGCGGCGATTATTCGGTCAATTACGGTATGTACTGCGAATTCACTTTATAGTTAGCTTTACACCAAAGGTATTGATTAACTTTTACCTTTTAAACAATCCCTTCCCAAATCCCAATCACATCCAGTCTAAACAATCCCATGTCATGGGCACAGAAGTGATGAATCATTTAAATTTCGGCTTCGCATGTGTCTAGCAATAATTATACAAAGGATGGTTTATGTTCTCCAACCCAGCCTCACAATCTGAGCCTGCCTCTGTCCGACCGCCTAGTCTCCTCAAACAAACAACTCATAGACGTCGGGAAGTGGACGTACTTCAGCTTCGAAATAAGCTTCAACTCCAGCCAAACCAAACATTGCATTGTAGGCAGAGGCAGTATCTGTAATTATTTAGGAAATTTGATTTTCATTTCCTCTATATAGACATTTTAATTAATAGCTAGTGATTTTGAGGTTGGAGAATTCAAGTTGAGTAATTAAACGTGAATGGGAGAGGAGCAGTCGGTGACGTCGAATCCTTATTTGACGGGAGTGTGACATGACATTCAGAGTCTTATCTCGTATCTGGTCCATTCGAAAACAACACGCTCCGTCTCCCTCGTTATTACTACGGTGTACAAACAGCTGTAGCGTAGCATGGAGCAGATACTACTAGAGGCAGCATTAACCAATAGGGTTGCTAAATTTGTAAGCCTTGTACTGCATCACCACAGGTCCTTAGTTGTGTTTTGTTTTGAGCTAGAAGACACGTACCACATCAAAAGGTAGGAAATCGAAGTAGCTACATAGATAAAGACGTAACAGATCAGGTTTACATTTTACTTTGGAGACGCCATCGTGTCATGGCAGGTACGTAAGTAGACCATTATAGATTTTTTTCCTCTTCCTCTTGTCTTTCCATTGGGAAATCAAACTGAAGACATGTTAGCTCTCTAAGTACCAAGATATTGCATTGAATTGTACTACTCTGTCGGTACACGAAATACTACTATACGCTTCAAATACGCTTCCAAGGAGACACATCCTCCCCTCACCGCTCCCTCCCTTCTGGGTACTAGTGGCAGGTAAGTACTACTGAGCTACTGATATTATTTCCCTGAGCATAAAAACTGCATTATTTCCTCCACGTGGGTGGCACTGGAACACCAAAAATACGCAATAACTGTACCACCTCTTTGCAATTTCTACGGATAAGTTTTTCCCAGGATTTATTTTATGTAGGTACTTGAAAGCATCTATTCTACCTGCAGTTTTACCATTGAGCGGGAGTACTGCAGCAAAACAAAATAGATATCCTATGGGTTTAATTATTATTACTAAAGAATTTCATGTACGGAAGAGACCGCATTCAATTTTTGCCTATAGAAGGAACTCGTGGATCCACAGAGCAAATAAATTGGCAGAGCAAACTAGAATAAGTCCAAAGCTAAAATTGAAACTGGTAATTATATTACATGGAGCTACGGACAAAAAGTATGATTTAAATTCGATTTACAATAACAGGCTATAAAACTAAAAATGAAAAGGAAATTGAGGTCACATAGAGTAGGGAGCCACAGTGGAATTGCGACGAGGACTGACGGCTAGAAGTGGAACTGGGAATTGTGATAAAAGACTAGCCAAGAGGGCTAAATACATATATGTAACCTGAAGGAGTAGATATGGAGAGAATAAACTAAATCAGAGATTGCCATTTTCCTAGTTTCTGAAAAACCATTCATTTTCATTTTCACTTGAATTCAAAGAGAGTAAAAGGAGTGGAAATGGAAATGAAAGGAGATTTGATCATAGGAGACGAAGTGCCTAAGTCGTTGCTAGTTGGTGGGCCTACAGTACATACAGAGGATTCCTGATTCGTCAGAGCATAATGGTCAATAAAAAGCGTAGCTGGAAGTGTTGCCCAGCACGATTGGCTCTGGCAAGTGATTTAAGTAGGGAATTTCTTTAGACTTGAAAGAGTGTGAAAGAACTGGCCCCGTAGAAAACACTTGTGTTTGGATGTAGGTATATACAACATAGGTAGCTACAGAAGTAATATGGACAGCACTGAGAGCATCACAATCAACGGAATCCCGACTGCACCGAGTCAAGCAGTGAGACGTAAGTATAGGTACTTTTCTACACTCAAATCCTCTTTTCACCTCGCATTGATCGTGTTGACTTTTCCTTTTCAATAGAAGCACAACAAACAGTCGCACTCTCTGTTCTCCCCGTAGGTTCTGTAGACAAATCGAAATTGAAGGCCGCAGTCGACGACTTGACTGGTGATAAGCAAAGCCCATTTGTGAATTTCACACACAAACTACGTACAGTATAGGTTAGCTAAGTAATAATATATTTAATATAAGACATTAGATTGTAATAAAAAAAACACCAGGACATTAGCTGGACTTACCCAGAACACAGCGTGAACTTTGAGTATTCTTGTCAAAAATCTCGTTGTAATCCGTTTTACATTTGCACTTTGCTACTTGATCTAATTGTGTACAGTCGGAATTCGGATCAGTTGCAAGGCACGCTTCAGAGTGAAGACAATCCTCGGACAATTTAGCGGCTATTCATTTTCACAGAAATAAATTAAAAACACAAATTTATTAGCATTTTAATCTCATTTATTTTATTAAAAATTCATACGTTATACTTGGTACACTTTATATCAAACTACTAGTACTTAGCAATACAATATATGTACATACCTAGGTATGTACATATATTGTATTGCTATACCCAAGTGGTATTGTCTAATAAATTGCACACCTTTTTTGGAGAGCTCCTTATTTTTCTTTCGTGTTTTCAGTAGAAATGCTTGTCATTTTTCACTACTACTACATGTACATAGATTGTACATAAGCTTTGCCAAAGCTTTAGTGAATAGCCTACCCTTATGGTGTACAACCTATGCACCTAGGTACCTATTTATATGCGGTACGTATCATGTGATGTGAGTGAGAGCGACATGGTTTCATATTTGGCAGTCTGATTAAATAATGTACTCTACAGTCCTCATGTTCCCATTCCAGGACCACAGCAGCCTAGATCCCTAGCATTTGTACATCTACACGAGGTTGAATGTTGAATCATTCTGACATTATTTAAGTTTCGTCATGTTAGGAAAGTTTCCTGAAGCAATTTGTACCTTGTCACCAGACCAGACCAGACCAGGACCAGGACCAGACTGTGTCGACTTGGATATTTACAGAGATGTGAGGACTAACCCATGTCTGAGACACTTATACGATTCTAGACAAGACAGAAGCGTATGGAGACGAGAGGAACGGGAGCACACCGGTTGCTGCCGGAGCTGAAAGTGTCATTAATCAGAGGGAACTACTTTGTTGGTATAAAAATTGCATTTTCTTTCCTTTTTTCCTCCTTGTTTGGTAAACTGCTGACAATTCCAAATCGAGCCGATTAGTACTACGAGCCCACACATGTAATAATTCCCCTCTACCTCCTAAACATGAGCATTGCTTAATGTGTGTGTGTGTGTGTCTCCTGGTGGCTGGTGGACTTCAAGCTAGAGGGCTCATAGTAATAAAACCTTTGGCTCCAAAGACCTTCGGAACACGGGAGGAAGGATGGCAGGGAGAGGTACGGGATGATAAAGAGGAAATGAGAATAATTGAAATTGATGTAGAAAGGTACATGAGTTGCACAGTAGGGAGGTGGAGAAGAACTACTACAGACAAAATGGTCCAGACAATAAAAGCAAGAAATTAATCCCATCTGAACAAAAGGTGTGCCTTCCCACAAGGCCGGAATGTGATGTGTGATGTGTCTGAGCGGATTTGGCTGGAAGCCAAAGCCAACGCCAAAGCCATCGTCATCCCACATAGCTATGGCTAAAGTGAAAGCCAATCCCAGGATGCCCGTGGAACTCGAGGAAAGAATTCCAGCTCAACTTTCCCTTTTGCCTCTCCGTTTGTGGATAGGTATATCCGGTTTGTATATGCATACGTATGATGGAAAGTACGTCCAGTATAGATATAGATATGTCCAACTTGTTTGTCTGAGTATCCGTTTGTATGTATATACAATGTGCACTCTATAAGGGTGGAGACCCAAGTGTATGTGGGATGTAGGACGGGGAATCAAATAGCTATCAAGTCAACCAGAAATGCATTTGAGCATGAGATGATTCCTAGAAACTGGGACTCCCGTTAATCTTGGATCCTCTATAGAATATGCACATGAAATCTACATAAATATATACCTACATACATATCTATCCACCTGAGGCATTTCCATTGAAATAACTACCACAACTCCCTCAAGCCCTCACTACTCACCCATTGAAAAATTCCCATGAAACTAGAAGGAAGAGAATGGAAGGAAAAACAAAAAAAACTCGCCCAACCCACACAATACAGGAGAATCAGAACCAGAGCAGAACGAAGGAAGGACAGATTTGAATAGGATTCAAAGAATCTGCAAGCCCATACATACTTCCTGTTTCATTCTCCTTTCCCATCTTTCTTTCCTTGAACTCTTTTCCCCTTTAAAATTTTCCTCCAGAGCCACGTATCTGTTTAGTTCATGTCCAAAAGACTCTTTTAATAATGTGGATGCCCGAACTCAGCATCCACAATTCAACCTTGGCTTTTGCCCTCCCCTGCATATCTAATATCGGTATAATATCCAACTTTCCCTTTTTACATACACACATGAAGTCAATCACAAATGTTTGTATGTACATACGAGATAATAAAAAAGTCGAAATCAAAATCAAAACTTCCGTTTCCATACTAGCATCTGTACAAAAGTCTAACAGCACCAGCATTATTGGCATGAAATACGTTGAAAATGCTACGCCTTACTTGTACACATGTATGGATATCAGGAGAAAGTCAGATCTAGGTACGTTACATTTCCTCATTTGCATTTTCTCTATTGTACTCCAGGGTGCGCACATACAAGCTTAAGGTTCAGACTTGGGTCATAATAAAATTTCAATTTTTTTCCCTCCGCTCTTCTCCTTATTCTACTTTCTCCATTTTCTCCGACTCTGAAGCTGCAGAGTGAAAGTTGTGAGTGAGTTTGGCCTTCTCTCGTTCCGCGATGCGCCGCAGTTTACTCTCTGCACTCCTCTGTATTATATATGGATGGAATGGGATGGGAATAGTGGCTTGAGTTCAATTCAAAAATGACAAAGCTACAGTCAAAAGAGAAGCACCAGATCACATTTCGCATAATGTACACAGAGAGACAGCCAGAAGAAATAGAAGAATGAGAGAAGGAACTGTGAAATGTGGTTGAGTGTAAAAAGTGAGCACTGCTTCCTTTCTTTCTTGTCGACTCTGCCGCTTTCCCTTCCCTTGTACACGGTACAGTCTCCAGTGCCATTATTGCTCAGTGAAGGTTCTCTGGAATAAAGACCATATAAACTCAATTTATGATCTACATCCCTCCTTCACTCCCCTAAACTCAAAGCCCTAGACGCCAAGTAGGTCCAGTAGTCAGTAGTTGCTCTATCTTTTAGTACTACTGAGCTTTCCACGATAACGGTTACTGAGTGAAAATCTCCTATCTACTTTCTCTACAGGGTTCTCTAGTTAGTGCTTTCATATGAGCATACCGTATAGTTCAACGTCACTAGTCACTACCCAACGTGCTTGGACAAGGCAGGTTGTAGTGATAGATGGAACTTTCCCTTCTTGTGTCTATCAGATGTGTATATAGAATATTCTCATTTTTCTTCCTCATGCTTTCGAAGAAATTACATTGTCCTGTTCTTTTGCTTCCGTCTAGTCTCAAAAGTTTCCTTTTGTACGCTCCTCCATACACACACACACACGGGGAGCAATTCCTGAGAAAAGGAAATAAACGCTTCATTGAGTTCTGCACTAACTTTCTCTCCTTTGCTTTGTGCGGAGCACACACAAACACACACACGCAGTGCGACCCAATCTTAAGCATTCCTAAATCCAAATTCCAAGCCCAACCTTCGCACTTCTGTACAGACTATAGCAATACAACACCTCTCCCTCCTGGACTTGTCCTCCGTGCTTTACCGTGTCAGTAGTACGATCTACAAATCGACACACATTTCTACCTAGCCGACAAAATTTAATTCAAGGAATCAAGGACAAGGACACACACGGTGCGATGGCAGCATTGATATTTTATTGAAAGCAACTTGGAATCGGTCTCATTGTCTGGTATTGTATTCTATTTTGTATTGTATTTTCTCACTAGAGCAGCCACTATGACACAAAAGAACAAAAGGGGACTCCAGTGGACGGAATATTAGATTACGAACAATGCTGGTCAAAAGGAAAAGGAAAAAGCAGTCTCGTTTTAGCGTCCAAGACAAACTTTTAAGGGGTTTGTTGACGGTAATTCTTGCATCCTGCTCATTCAAACATTAATGTGATTATAAATCACATTTAAGCACAAATCAAATAAAGACAAAATCCAAGTGGGCTCATGACAAGGCCAAACAAGACAAAGACTAGACAGAGAAGGAAATGAGTAGCAAACTACTACATGTATCGGTACATTATGATTAATTCTAAGGCAGAGTTCTGAATTTCCTTCGAACCTTTTCGTACAATGACAAGGTTTGGTGAATCTGATTATTTCTTGTCTTGTGTAAGAAATAATTTAATCAACAACCCATTTAGAAGGAAAATTTAATTTGGCACAATTTACGTTTTTCCAAGTGTTTTCCTGTCCATTACGTAACTTATATTTAGCTCTATGTGTCTTCCTCTACTCCTCATGCTTGTCCTACTAACTTGTTTTAAAACTAAATAAAAATTCGTGGGTCCTTTCTACATGTACATACAGTATAGTATAGGTACCTATACCAATCTTGATCGCTGTCTGAAGTATATGTGCCTTGCCTTTTCTTACACCGTTAGTAATACTGATATTGTATAGACATTGACATATATTTAAGTAGGATGTTTGTAGTACTGTAGCCGTACATACGTATGGTGGAACATATTTCAAACGAGCGGAAAATGAAACGGAAATTCGCTTAGAGGAACTAAGAAGTGTTGAAGGACAAATAAATAGAAACATCAAAGCTTTAAGCTCACTTCCCTTTTGTTATGTTTTCCATCATCCATTTTTCCTTTCAGCCTTTTTGCACGGCTCCAAACCTCAAACACCCGACAAGAACTAAAGCGGAGGCGAGACAAGATTGACAGAGAAAAGATAGGAAAAATAAAGTACAGAATGTACTCATCTATGAATCTACTTGAGATAGAGGGAAAACTTTCCAGACACTACCAAAAAGAAATATCCCATACAGACAGACCGTGGACAGACGCATTTTCAACGCTCCCTTAGTACCTTCTACCATCATGTATATACATATCTAACCGCCAGCATTAGCAAGAAAAGACGTCCTTATGGTGTGATACATTTTTATCAAAGTGTAAAATAAAAAATAAAAAAGAGCAGAACAATAATGCGACGAAAGGCAATATTGTCGGTGAAGAAGCAATGAAGAAGCAAGTCTAGATCTCATCTGTGGACCTAGGTTCTATCAATTCACTTTTTATTTAATATAACTTTGCTTACATGAAGTGCAAATTCAACTGTTACACCTGTTCAAAAAGTGTAAATAGTAACGTCACCGTTTTTTACCCCTGTAAATACCAGTTTTACTCATTTAACTGGTTTTGCTATTTTCAAAACAATGTGAATACCACAATTTTGAAAGCAGAATTACCATTGTTAGCATTTTCTAACAAGCCCAAATACTAGTTTAACTATTTTTGAAAAGTTTTGGTCCTTTACTAATTGAAAACTAAGCGGATGATGGACTTGCGACGAAATGCGTTTAAGCGGGGTCTGGAAGTACTTCAAAATGCTTCTTCACCCACGCTATGCATTTGGCTACACCGTTATACGGCAGTGCATGTGCATAGAAATATTAAAAGTTAGCTAAACTTAAAACTATGTAGACTTGTAGCGTTCCTATGGACTTGTTTGGGGAGGATGTGTGAGAGGAAATCGTGTTTTATAAAGTGAGTGTGAGTGAGTTTGGAAAAGGTTAAGATGTCTTCCGACTCCTTTCACAGAGTTATGCACTGGAAGGAAAGCTGGGAAGTTAGCCACCAGGGAAATTTTCTAATAGGATTACTTTTTATAGGCTAACAATCCAGGGAAAATTCTCATTCAGAAAAAAAGCAAGGCTGTAGAACTATGCATTCAGTTGCCACACATATGTATAGGCAATCTACATATATGCAGTAAAATCGGTGTAGCACATGGTATATGGGGAAGGTGCATGTACTGTGCATACAGAAAATTACGAAGGAGAAAGAAAGATGCGGCTTCTACTTCGTCCTACGTGCATGCCTGCGTATACCTGTGTGCTTCAGTCTCCACTACTGCTCACCTCTCACTGTGCATACAGGCCTACTACGTGGGAGTGGGAATTTGGCAAAGAAGGATGTTCGTGTGCTATTCTATTCATGTCAGAAGAGATAAACCGTGAAAGTCCTCACGGAAGCCTTCACCCAAGCTCTTGAACTGGAAGATCTTTAATTACTACGGTATTAGTCTTGGCACGTTGGTTTCAAGAGATAGTCCGTCTAACTTCCCTTAAAACTCATGCATCATCAGATTATCAAGTACATTGGGACTTCATGGCGTGCTGCACAATCTTCAAAGATTCTGTACACGCATAAATACCGTATGTCCAAAAGGTGGTCTACATAGATATTCAAGCTACTGATACGTCCATAAATGTATAGCTACTCTCTCTCTCTCTCTGTTTTATCTAGCAACCTTCAGCTTACTCACATCGTTCCTGTTGCCACGTCTGCTTCTGCACGAAGATGACTGATATACCTATGTATGTACATACATACCTACTTTACCATGCAATTTATTTTTACTTTCCTTGCAGGAAGTTTCGACATTAGTTTAAATGTACCCACATCTACATGTCCGCACTGAAGAATCACGAGTCTCTATTTATAACGACTGTACATAATTTATGACCTAGATACATTTATTTAGCATGCTAATACAAAATTCGTCATTATCAACTTCCATTGTTTTTACATAAATTAAGAGCGCAGCTCTGTGAATGACTCACTTGTTTCCATGAAATTGATTTTTTTGGGGGGTTTTCCTAGTAATAAATTGCTCGCTCCACTGCACTGCCTGTAATCGCTACTACTTAGTAATATTCTTTTGCAAACTTTTCCCTGCTCTGGATCTGGATAAGGAATTGATAAAGAATGAGGCTAGTCAGTTTTTTCTTCAAACATGGAACAAAATCAAGATTCATGTTCAGAATGAGCATTAGAAAGCTCACATTCATTAAAAATAATAATTGAAATATGAACCCAGCACAAGCACCTGTAGTTTTATTTAGCAGCATATTATACTGCATATGTACTTATACATATATATTGGATTACTATGTATCACGTTTCAAATAGACAACTTTGCCATGTTTATAAGTATCTAACATATGCGCATACAGTACATGCATTTTTGTAAGCGCTTACGTCTGTTGCATCAAATTTGTTCATTTTCCAAACCCAAAATCAGATCCACAACTTTTAACGTCTCCTTTCTTATCGGTATTAACTTGAGACGAAGAAGAAATGAAAAGTTAACGAATTTCTTGCCCACGCCAAGGTTGTCGACGTCCTGAAACACGTGTGCATGAGGGTTCAGTGGAAATATATAACTACCTATGCATAGTGGCACACGGCGAAGGAGCATCATTATTTTTGCTTCTATGAAAGTTAAAAACTGATGGAACACAAGGGAGGAAGTAATTTTTCATTTATCGCTTTTCTTAAAACACACTATTAACTATTATTCCTATTGATCCCTTAATGACATTCAGCAATGGTGTAATATAAATAGTATGGAAATGAATTTTACAAAAACTGTATTTATGGAATTCTGTAACCCTCGTTCCAAGCAAAAATGTGATTTTGAATCTGTTAATTTAAATAGTAATCAAGTACTGAAAGTTCCTAGTTTCAAGTACCTAGTGATTTATTTTGATTCCATATTGAAATATGACCAACATTTACATTATGTACTACAAAGGATTACATTTAAATGTGCTAATCTAGTTAGGTATAAGCGATTTATTGAACCTAAACTTATGGGCATCGTA
>JAQFZC010008465.1:0-10146 GCA_034695205.1 Dicyrtoma fusca | reverse complement strand
TAGTAAATAACACTTTTTCAAAAAGGTCAAAACTAGTAAATAACACTTTTTCAAAACAGTCAAAACTAGTAAATAACTCTTATTTAAAACGATTAAAATTAGTAAATAACGCTAACGCTTACAAAAGGTCAAATATCCAGAAACTACCCTTTTCAAAAACATTCAAAAGTAAGTAATTATATTACCGTTTCGAAAAGGTTAAAAACTAGATGGCGTCATTCTGTTTACCTGCACAGCAGTGATGGACACGAGGGAGTCCCGGATATTGTTGAAGATGGTGGTGTTATTTGGCCTCAAGAGATGATGGAGGTCAATGCCCGCATTTTTCAAGACCTTCTGTGAATTGTTGATGGAGGCGGCAAAGACGTCCAGGGTCATGAGGTCCTTCCCCATCTCGTTCCATTGGCTCCCCATGCCGGGGAAGATGAACCAGAGGGGGCGACGGTCGTTGGCCGTGTACTTGTCTACCTGTATGATGGGGTCAATGTCCTCTTGGCCGGGGGTGACGAGGCCGTAGCCCCTGAACTCGTTACCGGGAATGTTAACGTGGAAGATATTGTGAAGGAGTCCGGTGGCCTCGGAATTGTCCGCCAGCTTACAGGCCGACTTCAAACTTTCTGTCACCCCTTCTTGAGTTCGGCCAGAGAAAGGGATAAGGATCGGGATTTGCTTTTCGGTTCTTATTGCCTGAGCTTTCTGGTTCTCGGGGCTCGTTTTCGGTCCGGGCTCGAGAATCATGTGGACCGTGGAGCCACCTAGACCGAAGGAGCTGAGGCCCACGAGTCCCCCCTTCCAGGGGGTGGACTCCGCCATTATCTACAACGAAACATAGTTTAAAGGTTAAAGGTTTTATCGTGCTAATCTGTCAACTATGTTTCTTTTGGAGCGGGCAAACCTTGAAACAATGTTTTAGAAAAAGCTTATACTACAAACGATCTTTTCAAAACGTCAAAATACTAGTAAATCAAATTTTAAATTTCTGATAAACTAATTCTGATTCGTATACTAAGTCCGTTGGGCTATCCTCGTTGGAGGACAGTGATGACTTTGTTTTGTTAATAAAGTTTGTCTTTCTCTCTTAACATGCTCACATAGTTTCGAAACTAGTAAGTGACATTTTTAAAAATTATCAAAACTAGTATTATTAACATTTTAAAAAAGCCAAAACTAGAAAACAATATTTTCAAAAAGTCAAAGTAATAAACAGCTTTAAAAAAGTAATTGACATTTGAAAGCCGTATTTACTATTAATTAACATTTTCAAAAAGTGTCAAAACTAGCAATTAACATTTTTAAAAGGGTCAAAACTAGTGATGAACATTTTCAAAAAGTGTCAAAACTAGTGATTAACATTTTCAAGAAGTGTCAAAACTAGTAAAAAACATTTTTAAAAGGGTCAAAACTAGTGATGAACATTTTCAAAAAGTGTCAAAACTAGTGATTAACATTTTCAAGGAGTGTCAAAACTAGTAAAAAACATTTCCAAAAAGTGTCAAAACTAGTGATGAATATTTTCAGAAAGTGTCAAAACTAGTCATTAACATTTCAAACTTCAAAAAACAAGTAAAAAGCATTACCAAAGGTGTCAAACTAGAAATCGTCATTTTGAAAATGATATTTTCCTAATTTTTTTCATAAGAAAGTTTTTTAAAATCAATTATGTATAATGCTAAAAGAGCAGTTTTAAACATGTGTGTGTTTCCATAGCAATTATTTTTTAAAATGTTTGCAACTTACGGTGAATGACCCATCGTAGATGTCCTTGACGTATGAGTTGGGTGTCTCATAGTTGATGTTGGGGGGAATGACCCCCTGTTCAATGGAGATGAGAATTTTGGCGAGACTCGCGAGTCCGGAGACGGACTCGGTGTGACCCATGTTGCTCTTAACCGAGCCGACGAGGAGGGGCTCCGGCCGCTCGACTCCCTTGCACATGACATTGTAGATGGCGAGGAGCTCCTGCGGGTCCCCGGCGGGCGTCCCGGTCCCGTGGGCCTCGAAGTAAGTGACCTCTTTGGGGTCAATGCCCGCCGTTTTGTAGGTGCTCCGGAGGAGGGCCTCCTGCTTCTCCCCCGCCGGGAAAGTGATCCCTTCCCGCTTGAAGGCGTCGTGGGCAGATTTGATCCCTCGAATCGTTGCATAGTGCCGCTTGGCATCCCGCTTTTTTTGAACTAAAATCGCCACCACTGCCTCGGAACGCACGAACCCGTCCGCTACAAGGATTTATAAAAAATACTCTTCTTAGTCAAATCATTAAATTTTTAATTTGTTTAAAACGACGGTGAAGTTTTCATCTAAATATTTTCAAAAAATAAAAACAGTAGAGAATCTAGAAATTGCACGTTTTATTAATGACCGTATTTTACAAGTTACTTTACTTTACCAATTTCTGTCCTAAAAATCCGATTTCTGTGTATAGTGTGTAACATTTTGAAAACAGTTTTTCAAAATCCCCAAATTATTTTTCAAAGCAGTTTCACAACGGCAAGTTTTCAAAGCTAGCTTTTAAAAATTGACTAATTCGTTGAGCACTCCTTTCTTAAAAAGCCCAATTTTAAAAGTCACTTTTTAAAATTGTGTGAAAAAATCCATTTCAAAAGGTATTCCTTTTAAAAAGGCGTTATTAAAATATACTTTACTTTACAAACCATTTTTTAAACATTGCAGTAATTCTAAACGAGTTTATTAACCTATTCGGAACTACGAATCCATCAACTATGGAAAGAATGCTTTGAAGCAGTGTTTATGGCATTATAAACTTTTCTAAAAGGTCAAACCAAGAGACTAGCGTTTTCGAAAAGGTCAAAACTAGTAATTAGCACTTTTCAAAAAGATCAAATCACGAAATTAGAGTTTTCAAAAAGGTCAAAACTAGTAATTAAAACTTTTTTAAAAAGGCTAACCAAGAAATTAGCGTTTTCAAAAAAGTCAAACCTAGTCATTAGCACTTTTTAAAAGCTCAAAACGAGAAATTGGTGCTTTCAAAGAAATGTAAAATTGGATATATTACCGTTTTGAAAAGGTTAAAACTTTTAGTTTTTGTATGATTGATTGCATTGGACAGGTAGATAGCAGAAGGAAAGTGTCTTTTCCAAACTACCTTTACCTACACTTAATACTTAAGGGGCGTCTACAAGAGGAAGATAAAATCTTGGAATAGTGATTACCTTTGTCATCGAAGGCCCGGCAAATTCCCTCGTGAGAGAGAGCATCAAGGGCGGCGAGTTCAATGAAGCCGAAGGGGTTGACGTGGATGCAGGTGCCGGCGACGATGGCCTGGTCGCAAGTGCCCACGTTGATGGAGTGGATGGCGGCTTCGAGGGCGGACAAGCTGGCGGAGCAGCCCGTGTTGACGCCCATGCTGGGCCCCTGAAAGTCCAGACAGTAAGACACGCGGTTGGGCTGGACGAAATTCGGGATCCCCAGGATTCGGTAGCCGCTACTCTCGTCATAATCACCCTTGAACAACCAGAACTCCGCCGTCTCCCCACCCACCGTCCCCACGTACACTCCCGTCGACGTCCCACGCATGTCAGTCGGGTTCACCCCTTCAATTGTCAGCCACAACACACAAGTCAGAAAATATTTAGCCTCTTCCGAACTGGCAAACCATAGAAAATGGCTTTACAAAACTGTTTATTCTACAAATTAACGTTTGGAATAGGCTAAAACTAGAAATTGGCTTTTTTAAACAGTTAAAGTAAATTTAAAGTTAGCTTTTTTGAAAAGATTAAATTTTATAATTAGCTTTTTTGAAAAGGTGAAATAATTTAGAAATTCGCATTTTTAAAAACGTCAAATAAAGTAGAAATGAGCATTTTTAAAATTTTCAAATAAAGTAGAAATGAGCACTTTTAAAAAAGTCAAATAAATTAGAAATCCGCATTTTTAAAACCGTCAAATAAAGTAGAAATGAGCACTTTTAAAAAAGCTAAATAAACTAGCATTGAGTACTTTCAAATAGGTCAACACAGTTAAACATTTTCGAAATAGTTAAAACAAGAAATTAACATTTTCAAAAAGGTCCAAGCTAGAAATTACCATTTTCAAAATCATGCCAAACTAGATATATTTCCGTTTTAAAAAGGTTAAAAAACAATAACTGGAAGAGAAGACAGTTTTTTTGAAATTTTTGTTTAGGTCACCTGCATCAAAGATGGCCTCAAAGGACACTTCCAGGAGACGCCGTTGCTGAGGGTCCATAGTTTCCGCATGAAGGGCCTTAATGCCGAAGAACTCCGCGTCGAACCTGTCCATATTCTTCATGGCCCCCATTCGCTTCGGCATGAGGGGATTGGCCGTGGTCCAACGGCTGATGGGCGTAATCATGTCCACCTTCGTATTGAGGTGGTGCTTGAGTTCCTCCATGTTGTCCGTCATCGGGAATCTCCCCGAAATCCCCGACACCACGATGGCGTCCCCATCCGAATCCCTCAGTTTACCAATGGCACCTTCATTTCGATTCAGTGATTGTTGTTGCTTTTGTTGTTGTTGAAAGGCAGAGGCTCTTGTGGTGAATGTGCTCAAGTCTTTGCAACGACCGATTCTGTATTGGCATTTCTAATGGATCCCAAATACAATTACATTATAAAAATAATAGAGAACCATTTGAGACACGAAACAGGATCCGCATTACATAGTACATTACTGAAGCTTGCAATAAAACTACTCCACTGTGGACAATTATAGTACTTTTTGACTTACAAAATATACCTATATACGTAGGATTTTGCGGATAATATAATTCTGATATTTAATAAACGCGAGTGAGAAAGACAAAATAGTTATTTCAAAAAAACGACAAATTCTAATAATTATTATAATTTAAAATTAAACACATTTACGAACAAGAAACAAGAAGTGCAAAAATATAGAAAATTTGTGCAAACATGGCAGAATCCAGTGACTGTGAGTAAGAGGATTATTACACCGAATACACTGACGATGAAATTCTGAGGATGCTGAAAGACCCTTTTGAAGAATGGGTATACGATACACTCTACGATACTAAACAAGATAGACCGGGTGCACAAACAGAAATAGCAGTGATGAAAAAGAAAGCATTGTCTACAATTTAACCAATCCTTTCCCGTATTTCTACAATTGAGAAAACACTTTTTAAGTTAAAAGCTGAAGCATTCTCCGTAATTAGGTATCAACGGACATCGAAAATTGAGTCCAAAATTAAACTAGACGAAATTAAATACAACAAAGCATGCAAAACGACTACTAAAATAGAAAAAGGCTACAAAACGTGGAAAACGAACATCACTTTAAATGTTAAGGCCCAAACCTAACCAAACTTAAAGTCTCACATCTCAAGGCAACAACACAACCCATACAGAAAAGGCGTGTTAAGGTCAATGAAACACTAGAATGCAAGTCTACAAATGACAACGGAAAATTCATTGTTATACACGGCGTTCGTGATTGTGCAAGTGAACAAGTTGGAACGTTACACAGTAAAATTTTAAACCTAATGAACCAATTAGGCATACCACATTTCATGTACGAAAAAGTAATGCGAACTGGAATATATCAAAATGATAGAAATCGACCGATTTTATTAGAACTAGTTTACGTGGAAGACAAAGCAAAAATCTGGAAAAACAAGTCAACATTGCGGTTTGGTATAGACACAACCGGATCTACATTGACAACTTTCGAACTATTATGGAACTAAAAATCCGCAGACAGCTTGTGATCAAAGCCAGAGAATTAAAGCAACTATTTCCTGGCCTAAAATCCCAAATTAACGGAAATGTGCTAACTACAAGCTTCAATAATCATCATAACGCGTACACCTGTGACAACAAATTCATAATCGACAATTATTTACCTGCCGAGGAACCAAATACACTATAGCAATAAACACCTAGAAGTCAATGATTAAGGGATCCGTACCAAGTACAATAAATTACACCCAGGCGACCGACCCAAAGCGCAAAAATTTCAACATCCTTAACATAATAACTGAATTAAGTCTATTAGGCACCATGTACAAATAGGAATACAAATAAAAATACCTCTGTAGTTAAATTTTAAATCATATCCTGCCTTAACGGTAACTTTTAGTCAAATTGTCCAACAAGTAGCCTACTAGCAGCAATTATTTAATATCAACATTTACTTCTTGTATAATACATACAACTATAAATGCAAGCAATAATTTCTACACTAAAATGTCAATTAAGCTTTAAACTATTGAATGTAATTATGCACTCTCTGGTAATATAATAATTTATCGTAAGTATTTTTAAACATTATACAATTATGAAATATATGTCTGCAATAGAAGATAACGTGGTAAAATTTGCAACCTTATTTATTAATACTAATAATTTGAGTTTAGTAGAAGCTAACGTAGCAAAATTCCAACAGGCGCAAAATACTGACTTGCTCAAATGGTTCTCCAATATCTGTAATACCTCTAGTACCTATATCTACATATATCTATAACAAAAAACCCATATAAATAGGCCAATGGGATACGTCCCCAGGGTCTCTAGTTGCAACTACTACTATAAAAATAATAAACTCGCTATTTTGAGCTCTATTTATGAATATTATTTTTAAAAACAACTTACGTGATTGGCTCGCCTAGCTGCCTTGGAAATGGTTGTAATCCAGTGCATGGTTGTTATAGTAACCAAAGACTAAATATTTTATAAAGAAACTACAATTTAATGTGCAGGGTATTCTAGTGAATTGCACATGCGTTGTAATTATGTTCTAAAATGATCATTTAATAAATAATTATTGTAACTTTGGAGTATAATGCGGGCACTATTAGTATTTTATTGACTTTCGTAGTTAACGTGAAAACGGCGGAGCTCCCCGTCTAGGTAAACAAGTCTGAACTGACAAAAGAATTGGACAAAGGAGTAAAGAGCTCTATGGCGTCTGAAGTCAACCAAGTTCCACTGTCAATAAAAATGAGAGGGTGTGTGCAGGGAGACTAGGTCTATATGATTACCGTGGAAGCAGCCCAACTTTTACCCACGGGTCACAAAAAAATAAGGTCTCAGCAAAAGCGAGGGTGGAAAATACACTGGGTTATTATGTCATTTGTTTTTATGAACTCTAAGTGTATTTATGACGTACAGTAGAAAGGAGGAAAGTAATAATTGGAAATTAATTGTCTGCCAATGCTATTTAATCTGTAACACAACAACAATGAGTTCATTTTCAATTGTTGTACGGTAATAAGCAATCGGCTTGGGAGCAAATGAAGAGCCATATAGCCCGACTTCCCGACTATATAGCACTCACCTACTTGGAGTATAGAGCTGGATAAAAGTATAGAGTGCATCTATGTATATGTATGGTGACGGAGTACCATTTATAATTTTTACTACCCAGGTTGTCAGTAATGGAATTCCAAAGTTGTAAACTTGTAAATATTTTTTAAAAATTGTGTGAACACTGTAGAGGTTTGGTGGGGATGTCCTTCCTTGTGACCTAGTTGACCTCTTGACCTCATGTCACTCCGAGTAAAAACAATGTTCTCAAGACGGGAATTTTAATGGCTTTTTAAGAAAACGACGTAGGTTTCTCTCATTTCCAATTATTTCTGATGGGATGTACGATGGGGCAAATCACTTTTAGGGCTAAACCGTGGATTGAACCCAACTTAATATTTTGCTTTAAATTTAGTACTTTATTGATCAGGACTATAAAAAGAAGAGGAGCTAATTTAGTACCTTGAGGAGTTCCGTTAAAAATTTATTTTAAATCTGAGAGTTCATTTCCACTTTTGATACACTGTGTGTGTTTGTTTACAACGTCGTTTACCCCAAAAACTGATTTGCCCCATTGGACGGTGGGTTTGCCCCATCTTACATTATGCACACGTCGTCTAAATCTTTTAGAGCTTCCACATTGCTCATACACTACGGCAGTTCATGCAATGTTCGATCACACATTAATTACAAAAGCTTCACACCCCTAATTGTTTATAGGTCATAGGTCCAGGGGTTGAATCCCTCGCGTATATGCGCAGTTTTTAGACTTGTAACCGGCTGACACCATTGGTCCATACGTTACTCAACTAGACATGGGATTTCTTACGGAGTAAAGAGAACTCATTAGGGCTCACAAAAACTACCTTTGTTTCAATTTGGCAAAACACACATTTTACGATAGCGAGACCAACCCTTTTACACAATTCTTTTTTTTAATAAAAACCCTAAAGAAAAAAAAGAGTCTACAAGCTAATGCTAATTGCTCTGTGCATGTGGGATTCCAGTAATGATTATGATTACTGAAGCAATTAACACGCAATTAGGCATTTATACGTTAATATAAAACTATCTAAACGACAGTCATTAGGTGTGTTTGATCGACTGATAGACTAATTATAGCCTCTTATCAACATTTAATCATAACCCTCGTAAATCAGCCTATAATCACATATTCCCTCCTACCATAACCTCTTACAACCATGAGCACGTAGTGTTGTATTGTAACTAATGTGTACACTACCAACTACCCGCTACGTACAATCGTGACATATTTTCTGTTGAAATTTATACATATTTGTTTGAACTTAATTTACATAGTTTGATGTGTGCATTACATTCGATTTACGCTAAACTTTAAGGAAGTAGAATAACTCAAATCTTGCAAGATGGATTTCTCTTTTCAGAAGTTTATGGGATTTCTGCAAGTTTTTGTTGTTTCTTCAAAAGCACGTTAGTATTCATGATTTATTATTCCTTTGTTAAACTAAAGTCGGGTCGTTGAGTTCGTTTCTGTTGTTTCTCGTTATGAGCAAGGTGACTGTGTGCTTGACCAATGTTCTCTAGAAGGCGTTTGTTGTACTGAAGCTGTCATAAAAAGCATTTAATAGTTGTTTCAGTTTAGCTTTATTGTCGAGTCATTCAGTACACATAATGTATTGATTTCCAATGACGGACGTCTACAAACTGCAAGAATATAAAGAATGCTCAAATACTAAGTGTATAAAGTACAAAAATCTAATAAAGTTTAACCTATTCGCAACTGAAAAACCACGGAAAGAATGCTTTACAAATTTTTTAAAAGCATTCAAAACCAGTAACTGATGCTTTCAAAAAGGTCAAAACAAGATATTAGCATTTTCGAAAAGGTGTGAAACAAGAAACTAACACTTTCAAAAAGGTCAAAACTAGAAATTGACACTTTCAAAAGAAGTAAAACTGTTAAGCATCGTTTTCAAAAAGGTCTAAAAGGATATCTTGCTGTTTCGAAAAGGTTAAACTAACCACAAACTAAGCACAATCACATTCATAATTACACTGTCTCATCAAAAATTTCTTTACGCTGTGGACTCTCTTTCAAGTTTTGTCACTAGAATGTGTGTTGCCCAATACGCATCATTTTCACACAATTGTTATTAAATTAGCTGCATTTATGCATAAAATGGTACGAAGGCCTGCGGCTTACAAAATAATTAAATTAATTGAAAAATAGCAAGGGTTACTCCATAATAAATTATAAAATTATGAACATGGATACAATTACTTTACGACTTTGTCTTGCAATTAAACAGGTAGGTAAGAGTGTCATACTAAACACACTTTTTAGCCCCGTTTAGTGTCCAAGTTGTACTAAGTAGGTACATATAGCTAGTTGCATGTGCTTGTTGTATGGCATGGGAATTATTGTAGATTTATTAAGATTAATTGTTAGATTTAATTATTACATGTTTATTATTATGTAAATCAAAGAGACTTTGACGGTATATTGTATTCCCTTGATCTACTTTTGTCTTACTTAACTGAATTTTCTTGTTCCCTGGTAACTTCCGCAATGCCCTTCAAAATAAATCGAAATTGTTGTTTGTATTCTGGTTTCAAGTTCCCATTACTGCATATTTAACGTAAGAATAAATCGGAATAAATAATAATATACATACAAGAAATAAATTGTTTTTTTTTAATTCTGATACTGTATCTATAATTCTGATGATGAGTGATGATGGTCACTGTCAGTATAATACATATCGTCTGTGTAAATGCAATTTGTCCCAAGTCCACATAATGATATTTTCCATTTTTGAAAAAGCGTTATTTATTAGTTTTGAACTTTTTGAAAAAGTGTTATTTACTAGTTTTGACCGTTTTGAAAAAAGTGTTATTTACTAGTTTTGACCATTTTGAAAAA
>JAQFZC010008464.1:0-10150 GCA_034695205.1 Dicyrtoma fusca | reverse complement strand
TACCTCCTCCGTTTGCTCGTTACTCAATACAGCGCCAGACGTTGTAGTGAGAAAAGTAATAACTGAGTACCCCTATTGTATTTGCACATTTCAAAAAGTCATTTCTATGACGTCATACTTGCAAGCCCCCCTATTTCCCAGTGCTATAGCTATAGGCTTATAAGATATACAGTAGCTATATAGCCTTATAGGTCTATCCAATAATATTTGTATTCATGGGATGGTGCCCTAGTAATTTAGTGAAAACTTTAACTCTCTTTGACTCCCTGCTTCTGCTAGCCTTCATCCTAGTCGCAAAACCTCTTTTTTTTCCTGTATTTTTTTTACTAGAACGTAACCGTATTTTTATTTTACACGAGGCAAGTTTTTATATATATATGAGCTGCATCAGCTGATGTGCATATGTACAGTAGTGGGGCCCCTCTATACACGGTGATGGTAGAACTGCATGGAAACCGTTAGCTAATACGAATACGAGTCAATTTATTATGCAATAGAAAGATAGAAGAGAAAATATACAGTGCATAACAATCAGTAGTTCTTGGCTGCTGGTATACATATATCGTCGATGAAGAAGCATTGTGGGGAAAGTTCAGCATCCGCTTAAGGGCATTTGAACCCAAGTTTCGCATCAAGGAGCCTTTTAGCTCGCGGTTTATAGAAAATGTAAATACCACTTTTACACCTTTTCGAAAAGAGGAAAACTGGGATTTTCATCTTTTTGAAAATAGGAAAACTGGTTTTTACAACTTTTCTAAAGCAGGAAAGCTGGTATTTACAACTTTATAAAGCAGGAAAACCTGTATTTACAGTTTTAAAAATAGTAAAACAGAGACTTACACCTTTTCGAAACCAGGAAAACTGGAATTTACACTTTTGGAAAGCAGGAAAAGTGAAATTTACACCTTTTCGAAAGCAGGAACTATTTATATTTTTCAAAAATTGTAAAACTGCTCCTCGCAAGTTGTGAAAAATAAAAACACTTCTATCTAAACCTTTTCCGAAATAGTAAAATTGCTGTTTGCACTTTTTTGAACACATTTGTAAAACCAATATCTATACTACTTTCACAATCAACAAAACATGGAATTTACGCTTTTTGACTTTTGAAAAGACAGACACAATATAAAGTAGCACAGGTAGACAAAACGTTAATTGCTGGGGAGCCTTGCGTCACAATGCTTCGTCACCGACGATATGTACTTCTATACATACCTAGGCTAGGCACCTAGAGAGAATGTACACATGCTTATATGTATGAGCACAGTCTGCCAATATGCACGTTTCATTTTGGACCAAGATTTTCCTTCGATTTGATTTTATTTGAGTTCGGAAATGATCATGATTTACTTGTTTATTTATTTATTCGTTATTAAATCGTGTTATGACTGGATTTTATCTATTGTATACGTAATTCAAAATCATCAATGATGGAATCTGTGTAAATCAATTTTGTTCATACTAACAAACATGCATGAAAGCAGAAGTTTTCGACATTTTTATTTTTAAAATCCTAGCATCGGAACTACGGTAAAACTACTGAATTTAATTTGACTGCACTCGTAAATTGTTAATACATAACAGCAACTTTACTTTGGAGATCCACTCACAGAAATTGGAGGATATTTTCACTTTAACTTTTTCCATAATAAATATGGTGGTATATATATATATATAGCACTGCTAACTCGATTAACCTTATGCAGGAATGCAACATGCTGATGTGATGCTGATCGATTAAAAGGGAAACGGTTGACTTGTGTGCAAAAATACTTCAAAAGTAATTTAATTTTACCCTTACCCTTAATACCTGTTGGAATTGCTGGGGAATGTTTTGGATTTGGTAAATATTTTAATATTCCCATTCCAACACTTTTATGCAACGGAATTTCACAGTTTAATCTCCAAAAAATTACATTGCGTTAAAGTTTGTACAGAGAACATTCTGCACTATTCAGCAGACTGATGGTGATTATGGTGGTGGTCTGGATTTAATTACTGCAGTCTACGTGGAAAACACTTTTAAGAGAGGTTCTCACAGTCGTATGTAGCGATCGTATTCATCGTATACGAATTTCTACGCACGACCTGGACGTACGATCGCAGTTTCGCGCGAAAATCTGAAAGTACGAATTCGTACTCGGGTTCTCATGAACTTCGTAGTTCGTGATTGCGTTTTTGTGCGAATGTCATTTTCTAGTTATCTCATTGTATATAACTATATTTTAAATATTTAATTGTGACTAAATAACCTTACTAGAGATTAATTTGTTATACTAATAAGTTGTTACGTGAATTGCGGTATTTCATGAACGACCTGCTGATAAGTGTATATTGGTTTTGTGTAGTTTTAAATACTAGGGGTAGTAATTGAAATTGAAATTCGGGTTACCGTGGATAATTAAAAAATAAAATTACCTATTTACTTATCTGTTAGCCATAGATAAGCGATTGTTTCGTCCTCCGAGACTCATCAGTACGGCGAAACTATACTGAAAAAGTACCAAAAATTAAAGGAAGTTCTCTGAACGTTTCTAAATATTCTAAATATAAGACAAAACTATGACAACCTAGAATTTCCTTTAATTTTTGGTACTTTTTCAGTATAGTTTCGCCGTACTGATGAGTCCCGAAGGACGAAACAATCGCTTGTGTATGGCTAACAGATAGGCTAATTATCCACGGTAGCCCGAATTTCAATTTCAATTAATAAATTTCAGGTGGATTTAAGTGTTTTATTTACTAGTGGTAGTATTAAAGTAATAGGGGTGATTACTTACTGATTATTTTTAATACGCTTAAAGTACATGTAATATTACTTCGTTTGGAAGTTCTCCTTTTTTCAACTTATAATATTCGTATGCCATATGTTGACATGCTAAATTTGACGAATGAAGTGTTTGGAGGCATAGGGTATCGTTAATAAGCCTTTTAAGTTTAACATATAACGTCATTTAATTATTTTAACAACGAAAAAATTTGGGTGCCGTCAACAAAGACGTAGTCGTATGACGCAGAAGTTAAAAAAATTGAACTTGTGCGTAATGCGTAAATTCGGATCCGCGAGTGTTCGTGCGTCTAGTTCGTACGAACTGTACGCGCGTCGGTTCACATGGACGTATCAACATTCGTATGTGCCGACGCGTCGTTAGCACGAATCGCATCCGAATTCGTATGCATGAGAACTTCTCTTTAGTATAGGCATGGTGCATTTATGTTAACCGACGAACTCTTTGCTGGACGAATTCGCTTCTGTCTGATATTCATTGCCCCATAGTATAGCAGTAATAATAATCGTAGCTCTCTATACTCGAACACGCACACTATGTCTGCGCTATATCGGCGGCGCAGACGCGTGTGCTATCTTTTCTGTGGTAATCATGTTTCGCTTTTAACAAAGGTTTAAGTTCAAGGGTCGTCTTCCCATGGTTTTTTTGAGTTATCTCTCATTGATTTCATCAGTAATACTAAGCCATAGAACTGTGCAAAAATGCATAAAATTGAATTGACCGCTTAAACACAATTAAATGACACAGAACGTCTAAATAAGCAAGCAAATTCTAAAACTCTTATAATTTTCAATTTGCCGGAAAACTAAAAGGAAACGGCTGACAAAACCACAAATAAAGTCAACGAATTGCTCTTTAATTTAAAAACTACTGAAATTTCCATTGATCAAGCTTACCGTATTGGCTGTCTCAAAGTAGAGAAAGTAAGGCCAATGGTGTTAAAGCTGCAGCGAATACAAGACAAGATTATAATAATGAAAGCCAAAACTCTACTTCAAAGAAATGCCTCGACCCAAGCAATTGGCATCAGCCCAGCGTATACAAAGGAAGAACGAAGGGCGAATATTGCTTTTTAAGTTTGCATACCAAGAAAAAGAAAATAATCCACACACTAAATTCAAACTCCGCAACTCAGTTCTATTTATCGACCAAAATAAATTCAATCAGCATGGAAACTGGATGAAAAAAGTGAAATTATCAAATACACCCCATAGGGAACAACAACAATCACAATTTTTAAATAGACTACATTAAAATTATTGAAAACTGAATATTATTATGGAATACAAACCGTAAATACTAAGGTCTATATTTATGTACACGATCTTTAACTAAAATTGTTGTATCCTCCAAACGTACCCCCTCCAACATCTCCTAAAATAACTCTACGGACTCCTCCAAAACTATTTGTGCAACTCCACGCCCCGTTTAATAACCTCACAATCAGTTAATATTATCCATTTACTAAAATAAATAATATTTATGTACAGTTAGCTTTATCTAAGTTGTATACCTGAAAAAATTGGAATCAAATTGTACCATTCACTTAGATCCCTAATAAATACTTATAGTTCCATGGGTGTTAACCCAAAGGGAACTTATGTTATGATAAATAAAAAAAATAGAACTGTGCAATGTTGAATGTTGTAACACATGGATTTGAAATATGCCCCTGGGAACCATCTCTCGGAGGGCTCAAGGACTGACATTTCCGAGCAGACAGTGTTCGAGGGAAATCTAAACGGAGAATTCAAATCCAGGCAGACCGTTAGGAAGACAGGGATTGTCGTTCTGCCTAGACAGCCATCAAAGTAAATGACAAGGTGAAAGGACGGAGAAGAAGGGCATGGTGTGGAGATGGGATGGGCAGATAAAAAATACGAACTGCGAACAGGACACGACGACGTGTCTCTTGCCAGTCTGAAACCAATTGCGTCTGAAGTAACTTGTAGTTTCTTCAGGCCTCGTGTATTAGATTCAAACGCCATCCCCTCCCGTTCTTCTTCTTCTTTTCATTTTCACATTTCATTTATATTTTCATTATTTAAGTAAGTTGTAATTTACTACATTTACATAATAGTTGTTAGTGGAGATTTGAGGAAAGTAATTGTCTACAAAATTATGTGACTCCCATTTGGACAAATCGCGAGACTAATTACTAGCAGTAGATCGATTGTGGAAGATTTTGTGTGCAACAAAATAAAGTGTATCAATTGCCTTCTTTAAAACGGAACATTGTGTGCGAGATTTCAATGAGCTCCTGCATTCATTATTTAAGGCATAATCATTGTAGTGCAAAGCGGTACGGTTGAGCATTGATCGAGAGCGTGAGATCGGTTGGCTACGGCGTAAACTCTACTGGGCCAACGACTTAAGCAAGTCCAACAGTCATCAGTAGTGAGCCTTCCCACGCCGTCTAATCAAGTGTCCAGTTCAGGAGCAGAATAGTTTCCTACGCCCATTCCGTGTCATAGCGTGGGAACTAAGTTGAGTGAGTCAAGAGCGTGGGATCCATCCCACATCCCCTGCGACGTTACAAGAGCTTCCATCAGTCCCGGGATTCCGAGAGTCTGTGGCATCCATAATAACCGGTGCGGCTCTCCGGAGAAAGTGTGACCTCCCGAGTGTCAAGGGTCCGGAGTCCGGAGGATCGTTTTAGCCAGCCGTGGCAAGACGCTGTCCATAGCGTGTAGACTTTCCCACGCCTCCCGGCGTAAAAATTCTCCCACGCCTGCCGTCAAGTGTCTGAAGCAGTTAGTTGGTAAACGGACGAGGAAATACCAGGGAAACAAAGATTTCTTTATCCCCGGCCTCCCTCGCCTCCGGGGCGCTACACCTGTTCGTTACGGAATTCGGTCTCCTACCCCCGGACCGAAGTCAGCGTAGTGAGGGCACTAGTCCTCCCCGGGAGACATTTCCACACCCCGGGCCAGCCGCCTGCAGCCTCCACAGAGTCCGGACCAAGTACAGGTATTAGCTAGGACTAATGGGTGTGGGCCCGGAAGCCAATCACTAAGTTTGCCAAGGGTAGCTAACCATACGGAGAGACTTCGTCCCATCCGGTTGGCAGCGAAGTCATCCGGAGCCCCGCTAGAGTCGTTCCCACGGCCCCCGCCATTAGGTCGGCCAAGAGTCAGCCTGGGGAATCAAGTAGCTTGCTGATCATAGCGTGGGAACGTTCCCACGCCCGCTACCGTGGGAACCAAATTGCAAAGAACAAGGAGTCAGCGGAGCCCTCGAATGGATTGAGGCTTCGTGTCTACGTGCAATCAGTGAAGTTTAGTGCCCGGTGTCAGAACTCATAAGTTCCTGCATCTGACCAGCGTGTCATCTTCGGAGTGTTTGTACAAGTCCTAAAAATATTGCCGCCACATTGTGAGAGATACGTGGGAACTTATCACAGCTTATTCCCACGGACAGAGCCATGTTCACGTGTGAATGTTAAATGAGTAGAAGTGCTAGGAAATCCCGGATGTACCGTGTGTGCCTAATACTCATTTTGGCGATATTCTGTTATAAAGTCCATTAAAATTAATAACAGTTTAGCAATTATGTACGTAATATATTTCGTATGTCACATTTTAGTTCACCAAATGTTACCAGCAGGCCAGCTTTATATTTCGAATAAGAATTGCATACTATTCATAATTGTTATATATTATAGTAATCCAACATTTAGTCTTTGCATAATGACAAAGATGGGCATTTTTTTGCATACTTACAAATTTCTATTTCCTACACACGAATTTGTTGCTTTTCTTTTCCCTACTTGAAGTACTGAAGCCTCCTATTTTCCTTCGTATTTGGTAGCAACACTTCTCTCCAACCTATTTCCTTCCTACAAGCCAATAGGAGCCTATAATCTGCCTATATCCCTATTTTGGCAATAATAATTCTAAAGCGGTAAGTTAAAACCGTATAAAGAGTGTATTTAACAGTAGTAAATATGAACTGTGAAAAATCTGTAATGGAACCAGTAGTAAAATAGGCTACCGGGATGAACGCAACCAAACAGGGTAAAACAAGGCATAGGACAATGCTTAAAAAAATACACTAACAAAGAATGACCGCTCATACCCTGTGACCCTTTTTTTGACCTTTGTACATCCATAAAACTGCCCAGTCCTTAGAAGTCGTTCATTTATTACCTCGGAAACCGTGTAGGGCGAGTCATATATTACGCCACGCTCCGTAAGTCGGGCTATACTGTACTATTATACTCAGGGACCATCCTGATGTTACCCCGCATATCGTCTGGGGGCCAATGATACATTGCTTCAAAAATATCTGAGGGCGAGTCATATATTATCTCGCACACCCCTCGAGAGCGAGTCAAATGTTATCTCATAAACTGACTGCGGAGAATCGTTTATTACGTCACACTGCGTAAATCGCACTATAACGTAGAATTATCCTCAGCCAGCGCAAAATCAAATATTACCTCTCAAACCGTATTGGGACGAGGGTTAACGGTAATGACTTCGAAAACTATATCTTCGAAACAAAGTCTTCGAAATTGTGTCTTCGAAAACTACATTTTCGGATGGCAATATCTTTGAAAGACTATTTCTTCGACAAATATTTTCCAAAACTATTTCTTTAAAAGACAATCCTTTTGAAACGCAAAATCATCGAAAACTATTTTCGAAAACTATATTTTTGAAAGACCATATCATCGAAACCTTTGTTTTCGAAAACTGTATCTTCGAAAGGCTATATCTCGAAAACCCTATTTTCGAAAACTATATTTTATAAAGGCTATACATAAACAATATTGAGTCAGTTAAATTCATATAATAAACATACACGTCATAGCAGTAGTTAATTTATAAAAGAATTATAGAAACACATTTTAATTACAATAACTCAAGAACGAAAATAAAATAAAAAAGTAATTACATATCAAAAACCAAGTATTCTCACAGTTTATTATATTGAGTCATGCTGAGAATAGTGAAGGATTAACTAAAAATCGTAAACCAAAAACTGTTGGTAGCAGTTGATAGTAAATAATTAATCATAAAAATATTACACACTTATTAAATACTCAAACATAGCAGCGAAAACTTCAAAAACACAGTAAATATTACTCTCTTTTACCTTGGTTACCACACTAGTAAAACTGTTACAAAATTAATTTAACAGTGTTTAATTTGAAATTTAAACTTGATTTTCAACACTGTTTTTTCTTGATTCTGTTTCTGTAACTGTCTCTGAGGAACTAAACGTCTGTTATTTTAGGTCGGCGGCGGCGACTAGTTTATTTTAGGTATATATAATAATTACTACTGCATTTTACTTACATTCAACTTTATGTATTTACACATTACCAGTTATGTATGTCTCACACTTCACAGTTTTTGAGTGTTCTGTGGTGAATTGTTTTAGCTTCGAATAATTGTGCAGATAAAAGTTGTGGGTTTTTCAATAAACTATCTAACAACGATATTACACTTTTTTTAGTACACAGTAATATT
Source organism: Dicyrtoma fusca (assembly GCA_034695205.1). Classification (NCBI taxonomy): domain Eukaryota; kingdom Metazoa; phylum Arthropoda; class Collembola; order Symphypleona; family Dicyrtomidae; genus Dicyrtoma; species Dicyrtoma fusca. The sequence goes on along the minus strand of JAQFZC010008464.1, from coordinate 1,884 downwards.
AAGGAAGTAAGTAGTTAATGCAATTATAATTATGTACTTAAGTTACAAATAGTCCCATGAGCGCCAGCCCACAGGGGACTTAATTTATAATAAAAAATACTAAAGTTACAACAATAACCCTACTTAGGTCAAACTACACGTTTTCAGTATCATTAGACATTCACTGACAACAGTCAACAGTTATTTATATACACAGATATTTTATATTTTCAAAAGTTAGTAGTTATACAGGATTAGGAATTAAAATATTCCCCTTCATGATTCAGTGGTTGCTGCCACTCTTTGATCGGAAAGAAGTATAGAAATAAATAATATATTCAAATCATGTTGAATGTAAAAAATCATGTTGAAAGTATAAGTAACTTTAGACAGATAATTACTGACAAAATAAAAACAGAGCTAAATAAGTGCACTGTAACAGAAATATCAAGCTGCTGTTAGTAAGTTTAATTTAAAATTTGTATTTAAGAGAGGTAAAAACATAATAGAGGTGTTAAAATAATGTTACTTTAATTTTACTATACTTACAATTACTACTTACTTTGGCATTGTCATCGCTACCATCACGAGAGTCATTGAGTTTTATCTAATCCTTGTTTGCATATAAGACTTTCCTGAGAAGGTATATTTTAAAAGTAATTACTAATTTAATGTTTAAGTTCTATGTAAGCATTTTGGTGGTCGTTAATACTGGGAACCTGTGAATGGGTCTTGATAAATTAATTTAATTTAAGATTATATTCAGCAGTCCCTTTTGAGTTAAATTCTACAGAAAGCGATTTTATCTCTTGTTTAAGGATCTCATAGGAATTTAGGGATTTTATGGTCAAGTTGTTAAACTTATGAATGGCATCGGAAGCGCTTTCAATAAATAGCTGATCATTTAGAAGTGTGTAATAAAAGATCCATCTACCTGACTTTACGTTGCCATTATGCTTTATATCTAAAGTAACTAGTGCGTGATTACTAGGGGAACTAACTATATGCGACTCCCGAACGTTCTAAAAGTAATGTATCATAGGAACACACATTGTATCTAATCGTGCCCAAGGCCTGTGTTTTTAATTACCAAAGTCAGTGTATACTCTACTTAGGATAAAATTCCCTGTGAATATCACATAGTCCATTAAAAAGAAGTAAATCCGATAGCCTTTTAGTTACTTTTGTTTGTATGTTTGACCTGCGAATGCTAACATAGTCAGCATGTATTACACAATTCCAGTCACCTGAAAGGATGGGTTTCACAGAGTGGTCTAAAGTACTTAAAAGGTTATGGATATTGTTTAGTTGTTCCATAGCTTTTATTTTATTATGCTCTAAATGGACATTAACTAGGCCAAAAATAATACCGTACACTTTCAAGTGAATGAACTGTATTTGGGACTCAAATAATACTAATACTTCATTTAATTCAAGAACGACAACTTTTTTTGATAATCATTATTTTATAGGAATTTACTGATATGCTTTTAAAGAGGAAAAGATAAGCAGTAGCAGATAATGGTACACACAATGCATGCTTAAGCAGCTTTTAAGGAGCAAATGGCTGACTTTGTATTGTACGTATTTAAGATATGTAATTCCAAAAATGTGCTCAGTTGAATATATTTTTAAAGACGTTCAAATCTATTAGAAGAACCTTTTGTGACATAAGTTTCGCATTACTTAAGTGGAACACTTCATTTGAGTAATAAATAAATAAGCTAGCGACGGATGAATGATAAAGCGTGTTTGCCCTGGATTAACTCAGTTCAACGCAGGGCCTATTTTAAGCAAATTTAACTGCCTGCCAAATGGAATAAAACGGCAATTTTGAGCTTAAAGGACGAATTTTGAAAAAGGGCAATTTTTGGCTCGAAAAAGGCAATTTTACAGCGTTTTTTT
>JAQFZC010008463.1:0-10151 GCA_034695205.1 Dicyrtoma fusca | reverse complement strand
TAATTAAGCGCCTGAAGAAGGACATGGATTCCGAAACGCGTCGCGCAGTAAAAGTGATAAATAAATAATAAAATAATAAAAATATTAAGTGAATCATTCTCAAAATTTGGTGAGTCCTTTGTATCCCATTACTTTACTACAATATCTGTGCCATTCTGTGCTTTACAATTTTTGTAACTAGATCAGCCGTCCATTGGCTCACTATACTAGCAGCTCCAAAAATAGTTGAAAATTTGGAAGCAATGAAAAAGTACGATGATATGTACTACCATCACAATAAATCCTATCTATGGCTGAAGAACTGGTACAATGTTGCCTTGATTATAAGCAACGTGGGTAACTTTTCCCCTTTTATCGCCACTTTCTCTAGAACTCAAACCTGGCTAGAAAATATTAAAATGAGCCCATCTTCAACACTATTGAATCTACGAATTATACTTCAAACTACCATTGTATCAATTATCTACTTCAGAGTCTGTTTTTTTCATTCCGGCGATTTACATACTGAAGGTTTTTTTTTTTAATTTCGTATTGAAAGTAGTACCAAACATTAAATCGAGTATGCTGGTTCCATCTACGTAAAATTTATTTCAATAAGTCGTATACTTTACAAATTAAAATTCCAAAGAAATACGAAGTCTGGTCGTCTCGAACCTGGGGAGAACCCATAAAATGCTGCGTTGCCGATCGGTTCAAAATTGCACGCGGCAAATCCACCAGGCCCGTCTTCCACTAGTGTCAAGGATTTCTTTCAGACGTTAAGGAATCCTTGGTTGGCATTTGGATGGATTTTTCAACGTAGGTTTATTTTTATATTGCATGTACATACTGACAAAAGGCGATACCCGGAATCGGTTATTTCCAGTTTTCGGGTAGTGGTGCATCAAAACCCCATAATTTTTTGTTTAATTTGTAAGAAAAGATGTTAATACATATTTACGAAAAATTAAATTATGGGGTTTCGATGCACCACCACCCGAAAAACGGCTTTGAATTAACATGGCAAAAACCGAAAATACCCTTCATTTTTAAGTTTTTTAAAACCAAAAAAATCTCATAGTTTCCTATTAGTATACAATCGTTTTTGAGATAGGCAGTTTTTCGATTAATCTCATAGATGCTGTGATAAAAATTATTGTTTGTTTTTACATTTTCCGGGTTTTTTCGACTACGGGTGTCACAAATTAAAAAAGTTTAGAGCCAAAATGCATCTTAGGTGATATGCTATCCATAGTATAAAATTGGTAAAATTTCAAGGTTCGTCAAATTTTGGCCGCCGGAATGAGAAAACCGGACTCTTCACCTTGAACATTATCGGTGACTTTGCTCTATTCCTTTCTGTTAAAATTCGGTATTCCGTAATCCTCAAATATCTTTTACAGGTTCCAATTCACACATTTTATGACAGTGTGTTAAAGCTATTTTATTGCTTCACACATTTCACTCATCAAAACTAATGTAGGGCATTCTTATCATAAATAAGAATGCACATCCTTGATTAGGTATTTATAGAATCTAAACAAATAGTATAAATATCAACAAGAAATTAAACACAAAGTATTGATTGACTAAAACTCATCGAGTACGCATCTCTGATTTTACTCTCTTGATCATACCTACTTTCTAGCTAAATTCCCTAGTGAGACGTCTCTATGTAATTTCAAGAGCTACGAGACAAAGTATCCGTCATAGCACGAACCCAAGCGACTTCAACACTTTCCTTCTCTACCATTGCTTTTATTGCGTCAAGGATTCAAGGGAGACTGGAGGCGATTGGGGATGAGTTCCAAACGCATTTTGAATCCGAAGAGCTCGAAACTTCAAAATTTCCCCTCAAGGACTTCATGAAAGCCCAATACGTCTACACTTCTAAGCGTTCTCCAAAATATAAAGACAACCTTATACAAACAGAAAATGAAAACGAATTAGTAATTAAGACTACGACCCAAAAATTAAACTATATTATGAGAATAGCAGTTTTTAAATGATTTTTCGAGCCCCATTATTTTGGTGGTAATTGTGGGCGGCACTTTGTCATTGGTGACGGGGAGATTTGCAGTAACCACTCAAGCCTCTGCTTCTGTACAGACAGAGCCATAAGTTGATGGGGCTAGTCATCGCCGTTTGCTTGCTTCTAGTCTGGATTTGCTTGAGAATTGTGGTTATAGCGGATATAACTGAAAGTTTGGATGGGGCCGTAATTTTTCAAATAATTATAATAAAATATTTCAGAAGCAAATGTGAAAAGACAGTACAAATTAATTACTCGTATTAAATGTTTTGTGGAACTAGCTGTCAAGCGTTAAGGGCAGATTACGAAAATGCAGTTTTATGTCCGAGGACTTAGGAACGTATCGACGCTTCACACACTTCCACTGCCGCCTGGTGGTAACCAAAATCAAAATGGTTGCCGGCGGTTTCTTTCCCGTTAATCGCTCAGTACTCATTCAGGTGAAACAAATAAATTGGTCAAGGGAGCCTTTTGGTTGACTGCTTCTACGTTTAGTGAATAAATCGTCTGACAGAAATACAAACATTGGGTACTGTCGCCATAGTATTCGAATTTATATAAAAATTATTGTCATTTTTTTAATAAATTGCAGATTCTATCATCGGTTACAACTTTCGTCATCGTTTTAACAGAATTTCGGGAAAGTGACATGCAACACCGCCGTTGTGGCTAAGTAAGGGATCGCCAACTACGAGACATGTGATAGTTAAAGTCAGAACTTCAATACAGACTATTTAATGGGATCTAGTACATTCTGCTGACATGTACCTAGTTATGCGGATGCTCTCGGTGGTATTTCGGGGTGCTCAGCTACTCAATAAAGAAGACCTTTCCGTGATGGTGTCTCGGATCAGATTAATATTTTATTTTTCAGTCTTTCATGAATTCAGCCAATTGTTTATAGATATAATTTCCTGTTCTAGTGGTGTGATGTTCCACGTCTTCACATCCGCTCCAATTTAGAACTCCATAGTCAACTCGTCAGCAAGTTGACTATGCATAATTACATAGATCTTTTTAATCCTAATTAATACGCCAATTAATCAATTCTCGGTGAGTTGTGCCCTCTTGCACCTAACTACACCTTTCAACACTATTATTGGTCAATTCAGTTAATTTAAAATAAATCGTCTAAAGCTACACAAATACAATTAACACATCATATTCATTTAAGGTTGACCATTTTGTTAGTGCGGGTTTACTTGTGAGAAAATAAGTGTCTTGTTGATTTAATAAAATATGGATTTTGTGTACATTTATGCAAATAGTCTGATTCATGCAAGCTATTCATCCACATGCGATACGCATATTCACAAATTAAGATTTTTTGTATTTATTTTCAATTTTATTTCATATTACTTTTCTATGAATTAGACGCGCAGAGATACATTTTCTTATTTCTATTTCTGCAACTAGCTGAATTGCATTTTGTTTATTTACTGTATTTTCCATCTGATTGTTAACTACAACGTTGCAAGACACTTTCTCGAAATTAAGCCAGCACGACGACAAAGGCGCCGATTGGTGAAAGTATTTGAAATCAACAAAAACTTCTTGTATAAGATTTAAACTTGCTCAAGAGTGCATGAAAATACTTTTTTCTTAAAACACTGTTTGTCAAAACTACTGAATATATTGCTTAACATGAATAAAGTATAATAATAATTGTTTCAGTTACATGCTGTAATGAGAATAGACTGATTAACGCGTAAAAGCCCAAAGGCAACCAGCTGGAGTTTAGTTAAGGATCAAGAAATGGAAATGCTGGAAGCGTCATCAAGATCATCTCTTGCGGCATAAAGTTCGAAACGTTTATACGCGTCTTTAAACTCTCAAGCTAAAAGACAAAGAAATCATTTGAATAATATTCTAATCTTACTTTTACATTAGGCTTCATAATTTAGTTTTTAGTTTTCGAAAATAATTATGCATGTTTCTCACAGCTTTCTCCAGAATCTCCTCATTATCCGCCACAATCACAATCCTCAGGGCAATTAGTCCAAGAAAAGAATTCGTCCCAATTGCAATGTTGGCAAAGTCAGCAGAAAGGAACAATTTATGAATATGTGAAATGACTGCAAAGCTCCCGGTAACCAAGATGAGTGTGTAGCCGGAAACAAGGGTGAAGATGATGGGGCTGGCGAGTTTATTGAGCAGCTCTGATATTTCCCAAATACTAATTATTTTAGCAGTGAGTGTTTTAATTATCAATTCATTATCAGTTCTAAGATCCGCCTTGATTGCCTGGCTAACTTGATTTTGATTTTGTAATTTTTTTTGTAGCAGGTGAGTAGTTTCAAAAATCCAATTAAATTCTTAGCCGATCCCTCCTAGCCGTTCGCGAATAGCGCAGGTGCGGCAAAGGTGTCAGTGGCTGTTTCATGATCTACAGCTTTACCATTATTTATTCCGATTTCGGTTCTGGTTTCGGCACCGGTATCATTACCAGGGATAGGTGGCCTCCATTCTAAAGAATTTATTGAACACACGCTATTCAAAAGTGTAACTAGGATCCCCGTCTCTGAAGTAGAAAAGAAGCAGAGAAACGTGTTTAGGATGACAGTGTATGTATGCAATGATGGTTGGATAACTAAAATACTGATAATTTGTGTTTTTTTTATTAATATTTTTGTGTTTTAGAAAAATGAGCAGATTCGTAGAAAAACCTAAAATCTGGGCTAATTTTTGGGCTGGAAGCATTGTCTCATATAATGATGTCAGTTTTTCTATACTTTGTTAACCCAGTGCTATATTTTAATGGACTGTGTTAGTTTTTACTTGGCTTACGATACGTGAAAGGCGTAAGCGTGAATGTCAACCTTTGAAGCAGAAAGAAAGAGTGAAAATAAATCTAACATACATTAAGAATGGTTAACAAACAACGAACGATGTTTATGTTTCGAGTTCACTGGTAAAGCTAAGTACATCAATTAATTAAATCAGCTGATTTTGTTGATTGTATTATGTTTTCATGATTCCGTTAGGTTTTTCGGAAATTTTAGTTTTACTTTAAAATTAAGTGGTGGTAGAAAACACAAGAAGGAAATATTTACTCTGTAAATCCTCAAACTAAAATCGCTTAACTATATACTAGCGAAAACAATTTGAGCCAAATAGGGGAAGTGGTTAGTAAATGTATGGGTGCTACATAACTAAGTTGCATTAAGCTCAAGCTTTTATTTGTTTTCCGAAGCAAACCTTTTCCGGGAGAGCTAGTGAAGTGAAACCGAACTTGATTGATTGTTTCATACTACGTATTAACTATAGTTATGTATGCCTATTTGAAATAATTAAATAGAATGTCAACGCGTACTAGCAACGTTTTGCTCGTAGTAAGCAGGGTTGTTACCCTGCAACTGAAAGTGTAAAGTCATAATTACGTTTAATAACGTAGATGTAATCAAAAAAGCATAACGGATTTTCCGGCATCGAAATAACACCGGAAATAATTTTGCTTAATAATACATGATGAAGAAGACCTTATTATACTAGTGACAGCTTGGTGCTGCTATTCGAAAACCTAAATCGCTTCCCAACTACCACTCTAACTCTAAGGACATTGAAATCCTATTTCCTATGTTATCATTATAAAACATAAACTTAAACTATAATTTGGGATCCCCGTGGAGTTAATCTGGGTCAGACTAAGCTCTTCGAAACCATTTGACAGCACCCTACAACATGTTCTATCTTTGAAAAAGTCACTCATTCAGAGAAATAAGCACAAGCTCGCTACAAGTTTGCATCAACAAAGTTTCAATTCGAATTTAAGTTTAAAATGCTTACCAAGGAAGAATTCAAACGAACTTTGCGACTATACCATTGTTTTTCTTGGCTGAATATCTACCCTCTGACGGTTGACCTGGACTCAGGAACAGTTGCCTTGCAGTCACAGTCCAAGTTTCGCAAAGGAATATGGATCGTTTATTATATTATTTCATTCATCACGCTAACCTTTCAGGTTGGAAGGACTTTGCAGTCTCTGATTTTCTCGGAAAAAATCGTAGTTCATCACATTCCTGTTCACGTTATAAGCTGCTTAGGATTCACTGGGTGTTTTTACTTAACCACAAGTTTGTTTATTAAATGGCCGTCTGTAGATATTGCCCTATTCAACCAACTTTTTGATCAAAAAGAAGGTAAGCGTGATATACAAATAAACATATTATAAATTAGTAAAACCAAATAATATAGCTATTGTATAATATATCCAACAGATCCAAATGGACTACGTTCTATCAAGAACCGGATCTACCTCAAAAAACCACCGAGGCAGCTACTTGAATTTAGTTTAATAGAGCTATTTACCATCTATGTTTCGTTTGGAATTCTAGTAGACCTTTTATTTTTGCCGGTCCTCTTTACTTATGACCCTTCGATCACTATTCTGCTCTACTCTGCTCTCCCTGCCAACTACAAGAATAATTTGTCCTTTGTATTGACGCTAATTTTTGACATCTCAGTTGTTTTATTTCACGCAGCTAATGGAAGTTTTAAAATTACCTTGCACCTACTTTTCCTAATGCAAATTCAATCGCGAATGGATTGTGCAAACAATTTATTCCAAACTCAATGTACCAGATTTGCAGGTCGAGTGGTAAGAAGAGTTCAGGTCTATCGTATGCTGAAGGAGTGCAGATACATTACGTTATCTCTTAATTGCTTCAACATCAGTAACGCTGGATGCATCTTTGTGATCAAAAATTGCGACATAACCATGACAATCCTATTTCTTGTATATTTCATTAAGTACCGGGCAGTAGAGCTTGTTGCATCGATCGTTAGTGGTTCCACAGCAATCCTGATAATTATAGCTTACGTGTCAATGTACGACAAGGCATTTACGATTCCTGAAAAAATTAATGCATTGAAAAACCAGATGTCTTTGGCTTGCGCAGAAGGACTTACTCCTAAAGAAAAACGATTTTTTAGAATGCTCGTTATGTCCATACGAGAATCTGGGGTGAAACAGGGGGAGTTTCGAACGATGGAAAGGGAGTCTACGCCCATGTTTATCGATTTTGTTATCCGAAATATTGCTGGAAGTTTAGTTTTACTGCGATAGTGTAGTATCAAGCACGCAATCAAGTAATTGGTTTTTCTAAAGTTATGAGGGTAAGCATTTACATACCTAAGTTACTAGGAAACTCGGTAAGTATTTTACCAAATTGTAAAGACAAAACTATGACTGCCTAGCTGCTCTTTCGATTTCAACTGAAGTCTTGAAATTCTACGGCTGAGTTAAGCTTTTCAACCCACTGCTTATTAGAGCTCCATATAGTAACGTTTTCCCTCCAATAAGTTAAGATTATTTCGTTTAAGAGTAAAAAAGAACATTAACAATAATACAACTTTCTGAGTTGAGTGACCTTTATTAAGTGTCAGTTCAATTCAAAGCAGCAGTAGTTGTTCTGCATATTTAGAAAAATAAAAATAATAATACAATATATACTATTATGGTTTTATTAGAATATATAATTAGCCTTACTAAGTTAGTGTTGCATAATTATAACCATGGCTTTTCTGCATAAGCGCAAAATGCATCAACACATTACATGTATTTGATGATAGCGTGAGTGTACCACCAGTATAGTAGTGTAATGCCAGCCCTTCTGTCTTCTCTAAACTGTCCGGTGCAGCTAATTAAATTAGTGCATTAGCTTTCTATAAAAATGTATTCCATAATTAGTACGCTGCATAAATACTAGAAATGTTTGATATACTAACGTGTTTCTTTATTGTAGGTCCTCCCAATTATGTTTACTCTAAAATACGCGTACTATGTGAGTTAGTTTTTGACAGTCTATTGTTTCACAAAGCGGGTCTGGAAGTTATTAAAAATGCACGAATGTTTTTCTAGCCCTCCTTTGAGCAAGCTGTAAACTTAAACGCTCGTAACTCGATACGTGCTAATTGTTCTTAACAACGTCTTTAAAACTCTCGAATTTTAGAATAAATAAAAACCCTTGGAGGAAGATGGACACTCCTGTAAAAGCTTCTGAAATTTTGCTCCCCCTACAACGCATCGCTCAAATTCTAGGAATTTTCCCTACTGAAAACTTATTTCGACTCAAAACAAGAAATAAAAACAAAGTAGAAGAAATAACAGGAGCATTGGGAGAAAACTTAAACCAGAGTCGACAATCCAAATATTTTAGCTACCCTGTTGTTGCTCTATACACCCTAGCTTTAAATAGCTTTCTCTACTTTTTATCTTTTGAAACAGCTGAAGTAGTAGTACGAGGCTACGGGTCATTTAGTTACGCAGAAAAAATAGAAAACCAAACCCAAAATCAGTCCAATAATAATGGCGATAATGCCGTGGTGGTGGGAGAACAGACAACTGTTACAGACACGCTGGCACTACAATATCTGTGCTTTACAATTTTTGTTACTAGAGCAGCCGTCCATTGGCTCACTATACTAGCAGCTCCAAAAATAGTTAAAAATTTGGAATCAATGGATAAGTACGATGCTATGTACCACCATCAAAATAAAACCTCGCTATTGCTGAAGAACTGGTACATTGTTGCCTTGATTATAAGCAACGTGGGTAACTTTGCCCCTTTTATCGCCACTTTCTCTAGAACTCAAAGCTGGCTAGAAAATATCGAACTGAGTCCATCCTCAACACTATTGAATCTACGAATTATTCCCCAAACTACCATTTTAACAATCATCTACTTCAGCATGCACACTATCGGGGACTTTGCTCTATTCTTTTCCTTCTCTACCATCGCTTTTATTGCTTCAGGGATTCAAGAAAGACTTGAGGCGATTGGGGATGAGTTCCAAACACATTTTGAATCCGCAGAGCTCGAAGCTTCAAAATTTCTCCTCAAGGACTTCATGAAAGCCCAAACCTTCTACGCTTCTAAGCGTTCTCCAAAAGATAAAGACAAAGACATACAGAAATAAAATAAAAACGAATTAGTGATTAAGACTACAACCCAAAAATTAAACCATATTTTGGAAATAGCAGATTATTTAAACGATTTTGCGAGCCCCATTATTTTGGTGGTAATTGCGGGCGGCACTTTGTCATTGGTGACCGGAGGATTTGCAGTAACCACTCACGCCCGTAATTCTGTACATAGCCCTAAGTTGATGGGGCTAGTCATCGCCGTTTGCTTGCTTCTAGTCTGGATTTGCTTGAGAATTGTGATTATAGCGGACATAGCAGAAAGTTTGGATGGGACGGTAATTTTTCAAATAATAATTATAATTTAGGTACTTCTAAAACAAATATGCAAAGACAGTACAAAATAATTACTCGTATTAACTGTTTTATGGAACTAGCTGTCAAGCGTTAAGGGGAGATTACGAAAATGTAGTTTTATGCCCGAGGACTTAGGAACGTATCGACGCTTCACACACTTCCACTGCCGCCTGGTGGGAACTAAAATCAAAATGGTTGCCGGCGGTTTCTTTCCTGTTAATCGCTCAGTACTCATTCAGGTGAAACAAATAAATTGGTCAAGGGAGCGTTTTGGTTGTTTGCTTCTACATTTAATACCTAAAGCGTCTGACAGAAATACAACTACTGCGCACTGTTGTAACAGTATTCGAATTTACTTAAAAAATGTCATTTTTTAATAAATTGCAGATTCTATTATCGGTTACTACTTTCGTCATCGTCTTAACAGAATTTCGGGCAAGTGACATGCAACACCGCCGTTGTGGCTAAAGAATCGTCAAACTAAGAGACATGAGATATTACGATTGACCTTTTTGTTAGACCGTGTTTACTCGTGGGAAAATAAATGTCTTGCTAATCTAATAAAATATGTATTCTGTGTGCATTTTAAGCAAATATTAGGTTTTATTCACACGAGCAGTTCATCCGCATGCGCTAAGCATATATATTCACACAAATTATGATTTTTTGTGTTTATTTTATTTTTAATTTAATTTTACATTGCTTTTCTATGGATTAGACGTTTTCTTGCGTTGATTTCTAAATGGCTGGCTACATTGCATTTCTGTTTTACTAAACCGGCGAGCTGGCTGAGTGGTGAAATACTCATGTCCTCAATAAGTTTCACAGGTGAAGCCAGGGAGCGAGCCTTGGTCTGTGAAATCAACAGCTCGCCGGGGCTGGCTGTATGGTTCGAGTTGGCATGGCTGTGGGTGCAGAAAA
>JAQFZC010008462.1:0-10152 GCA_034695205.1 Dicyrtoma fusca | reverse complement strand
AAAATTATACAAATTCATAAAATACTGTAAAAACATGAAAAATGCTCCTAAATCATAATAAATCTTAAAAAAATGAAAATAATTTTGAGATCTCAAAAAAAATTTCAAAAAGTGAAAAATTATAACAATTCATAAAATACTGTAAAAACAAAAAATGTTCCCAAATCATAAAAAATCTTAAAAAAAGAAAATAATTTTGAGATCTCAAAAAACAATTTTAAAAAGGGAAAAGTTATACAAATTCATAAAATACTGTAAAAACATGAAACATTTTCCCAAATCATAATAAATCTTTAAAAAAGAAAACAAATTTGATATTTCAAAAAAATTTCAAAAAGTGAAAAATTTTGAAATCTCAAAAAAAATTCAAAAAGGAAAAAATTATAAAAATTCATAAAATACTGTAAAAACATGAAAAATGCTCCAAAGTCATAATAAATTATTAAAAAATAAAAAAAAATTTGAAATTTTAAAAAAATTTGAAAAAGTCAAAAATTATAAACATTCAAAAAACACTGTAAAAACATGAAAAATGCTCTTAAATCGTAAAAAATTGTTTAAAATTGAAACAAATTTTGAGATTCCAAAAAAATCAAAAACTGAAAAATTATAAAAATTCATAAAATACTGTAAAAACATTACATGCTAAAAAGTCATAAAAAATCCAAATAATGAATAATTTTAAAAAACAAAAAATATAAATAACTCAAGAATTACAAAAAAACAAAATACTGAAAAATATAAAACCTAACTTTTATAAACTATTGATTCTAAGTATGCTCATAGAATACTAAAAAACCATGAAAATTCCAAAAAATCATAACAAATCTTAAACCAAATTTTTTTTCAAACTCAGAAAATCTTTAAGTCATAAAATACAATACAAACATAAAAATGCTACAAATTCAAAACATAACTAAGAAAAATTATAAAAGATAAAATCCGGAAAATGAGAAAAATCTTTAAAACACTTCAAAACATTCAGAATGTCACTGAATCCTAAAAAGTCGTTTAAACAGCACAAACTAAATAAACGCGCAGATTGCCGGAACTCGCCTGCATAACGAGATACAGGCTTTGCCTGTAGTTCTAGAAGCACGTCTAAAAAACTTTTGAAAAACCAGTATTGGAGGCTGAATTCTACAGAGTTTACGTAAGATTTTAAGGATCACCTGCCTGTTCTTAATTCCAAGATGATTTCATTTGATGTGGCAATGGTTTACACATCTGTTCCAGATGACTACAGAACTCAAATATTCAACGAAATCCTTAATGACATTGTCATTAAAAATTTCAAATATAAAGATGTTTGCTGCGACCAGATCGATAGATATCATCGAGGATCCCTATTTTCACTCTTTTGCTAAATTCAGTATGCAGGATCTCAAAAAATAAATTATGAATGCAAACGACAAAAGACTATTCCAGACACGCTATGTTGACGATATGTTTTGTACCTTTCTGTAAATAATTTTGATGATATTATGCAAATGATGAATTCATTCAAAAATCATTCTCTATTTAATTCAGAGCCTGAAATAAATAATGTCCTACCGTTTCTTGATACCCAGTTGCCTGAAATAAGCAGGGCAACGTATCTACTAGTGTATACAAGAAGTCAACACACACTAAAGACGTTGGTTTACGTGATACCTGCATGTCTCCTTATGCGCCTACGAATTGAGAGGACATATCTTACAAATGTCTATTACTTTATCCGATTCGTATGCCTCAATAATTGAACCCCACTTGGTGGTGCTTGGCCACTAAGCAACTTAATTTTGCTCTAACTTTAACGTCATTAACCAAATTTATTAAATAAGTTTCATATAAAATACAAACTAGTGAGTATAACCTTGACTAGATGTTGCAACTGTAATGTGAATCAAAACCGCGTATAGCCAATTAAGTCCATAAACCTCAATTGAAATTAGGCGTGTTTTCAAATAAAATATTTACTAGCATGTATATAAATTGTGCGGTTGCTTTCGTGAGCAGCAGGAGACTTTTTAATACAAAACGTTGGCATTTTAACTCTTCTATTTTTCTGAAAATTACTGCTGCGACGTAATATTTGTAAAACCAGGACCTCTTTGCTTGGTGAAGGAGGTAACACAAGTACCCCCTCGCCCGTACGTTAAAGCTCTTGACGTTGACCAAAAATAATCCTTCGTTTTTCAGTTCATCACCGATAAGTAATATTAAATTGTCAATATTTGTTTTGGTTATATATTTAAAAGTCTTCTGCTGCTTACGACCGCAACCGCACAATTTATTTTCATGCTAGTAAATATTTTATTTGAAAACACGTCTAATTTCAATTGTGGGTTATGGACTTAGTTGGCCATAAGCGGTTTTGATTCACTTACTTGATGGGCAAGTTAACAATAGTGTGACATGGGAGGACCAGATTGTCTTTGCTGTCTAGAAATAATAAACAAAATTATATATCTTTAGAACGTTTAAGCTCGTGGTGTTAGTAGTGTACAGTTAAAAAGCAATAATTATAAAAAAATTTACAAATATTTCTAGAATCTTGAAATTCCATAAAATAATGTAGCAAAAAATATTAAAATATCATAACCAATCTTTAAAAACAAATTATTAACAATCTAAAAAAGTATTAAAACCTAGATAATTATAACATATCAATAAATACTGTACAAATATAAAAAATACTACTAAATCGTCACACATTACTAAAAACGCAAATAATAAAAACTAAAATACTGAAAACTGAAAATTCCACAAAATAGTAAACACAAAAAGCATTGAAAATTTAGAAAATAAAAATATTATAAACTAGTAACTAAAAAAAAGAGGTTGCAAAATCGAAAACGAATTAAAAGAAACAAACAATTATAACAAGGGTGTTAAAATATGAATAAACAAAGCAATTAAAAGAAAATTATGAAATACTGCAAAATAATTAAACAAGCCAACACTAATACACAAGCAGATTTCTTGCAAATCACCCACCATTACAGGTCCAGACATTGTTTGCATTTATAGAAAAATTTCTAAAGCCGCTTCTGACAAACAAAAACAGGACACAGAATTCTACAGTTTGCGCATGATTTTAAAAATGATCTGTTTATTTGTAATTTAATATGATACCATTTGCGACACATTCTTAATACTTTTGTTCCAAAGGACTATACAATTCAAATAATCATGGAAATCCTTAGTAAAAATGTCATAACATATTTGAGTTACAACAATGCTAGCTACGACTAGGTCGATAAATGTCCTCTGAGATCCTCATTTTCATAAAATAATTAGAAGGGTATTATGCAAATGATTAATTTCTTCTATCCACGAATCAAATTTGCCTTAGATTCTGAAATAGATCGTCATGTTGATGTACAAATAGTTAGTACTGAGCAGCGAAATGTATTCACTAGCGTAAACAGAAAACCTGCACACATCCGCAAGTCGTTAAAGAATTACATCTAATCAGACTACGTCACATGAAATATCAGCTGTTGACAGTTTGGTTTTTAGTGCCTTCAAAATTATTACAATTCAAATATTAGGTCCGACATCACATGCCTAAATAATGTAACTAAGAAAAATGGTGATTCCAAAATCTTATATGCAGTCGAATTGAAAAAATGAAATTAGTCGTGAATATCTTTACTACTGCATCCAAATCAAATGCTTCAATTCCACAGCTTTCGTCCCGAGCAACTCTTAATGCACTATAGCTCACAAGAAGTAAAATGAAACATTTAAAGATAGCAATGAACGTACTTTGCAACGAGCGTAAGAGATGTTTAGTTGCTTTCATTAATGGAACTGGGTGAAAATATTTAGAATATCTGGTTCAAGTTGGCGAATTTGTATTTTACAATTTTTGGTATAAATTTTCAATTTATAAAGGTTATTTCTATTAGGTTATTTCCTTGTGTGCTTTTATGCATATATGCGTCACAATAAGTTCCGGCGTTTAGTATAATTAAATTATGTGCTTCCATTTGTGTCATGAAAAGCTTTCCTAGTGCGTTTTCCATAGCGTCTAGTTTTGCTAGAGAAATATTGTTTCAGCTTTTTTCTCTTCTTTATCATCATGTTGTCCAAGGTTACCTATGCGGATAATACAATCTCCGCATACTATTGTGTGTGCAAAAGGATGGCTACTTTAGTATATAGTTATGTGCTGTGTAAATATCATGACATCTTCGTCTGAGCGTGTTACATCAGCAGTGCTTTGTTGACTTGGTATAATTATGTCTACTACTAACTGTGAACCTAATTACTTCATTATTGTCTGTGGATTCAACCTTTGTTACTTTAGTTACTTGTATTTACTTGTTAACTAGTTGTTTAAAAGCCTTATGTGTAAACGCATTTATATTGTTTATTTGTACAATTGTGTGCACACTTTTTGTCAACATTTTTTGATTTTTTTAAAACCTTAAAAATTGGAAATACTTATTAGCGTCCATAGATTTATGCCGACTTATGACACGTGATATATTGTTTAAAATCTAATGGCATCTAAAATACACAATAGGTAGTTAAGAAGTTCTTGGCTCAATTTTAGTTGTATAGTTGTGTACAAAAACTGGATTTGTAATGTTTTTAGAATTTGTAGTGTTTCAAAATTCAAGCAATTCAAACATTTTATTTTCTTTGTTATTTTTGTATAAAAAATATTTTAAGTGAATACGCAACCGTTTGTAGTTGAAATGTAAATATATCTAGGGTAATTTGACTTGTGAAATACTTTATTACATTTCTGCACTCTGCAGCTGTCTAGAGTAGCAGTCCGTAGAATTAGCATGTAAATGTTTCGAGAAACGACTTAATAAAAGAATGTCTTTTGATTAACAAGGCTGCGAGACGTAAATCCCTCGCTTGTAGCACCCTATTAGGTTTTTAAGGTTATACAAAGTTTCAAAAACAACTCATGCTCTTACTGGCTAGAAATCATTATTTAGCTATTCTTATTAGTGTTATGTGTTGGTTGTAATATTGTTCTAGTATTGGCCTGACAATATTCATTGCTTTATTGATATTTTACCTGCAACTGATAACGGATTTAAACCTTGTACGTTACGGCTAATATTTTGAAATATTATTTGAATTGGTACACTTCTTTACACTATATTGAACTCTCATAAACGTTTTGCGCATTAAGCAATAAACTGATAAATTAGATCAAACTAGTTTCTTAGAATACCCCAAAGTAATAAAATTACATTTAAAAGAGTGAAACACTGTTTTCTAGGTAATATATTACTGTTAATTTTTATTGTCAAATATATGCCTAATTTTAAACATTATAAACACGTACATAAGCCCTAGTACAGCTACCCTGGAATCAAAGTGAGCACAAAATTACTAAATAAGTGTGCTTTTTTTTCCTCGGGCGCATTAGTGACGCTGAGTGAATCTTACTTTGCGTTATGTATTTATTCAGGCTTAAAGTCTGAAAAAATAGTCGTTTTCTCTTACATAGGGAAACAGTTAGATTAACTTACATTTAAAGACAAGCGTTTTATGCAGTTATACATATACATGTTTAATAAAGTCTAGGACAACTAAAACACAAAGGATTGTTTGCCGTATGCACCATTTTTACGTATAAGAACTGAATGTCGTAATTATAAACTAATATACCAACCAATCAAGTTTATTATTGGCATAACAAATAAACCTAAATAAGCGTATAACAATATCATCAAATCACGAAATGAACAATTATTAGGAAACAAAATCTTCCTCTTCGTCTAACTCCACGCTTTGAGCATCTTGGAAGTAATTAAGTACTTCAACGGAATCGACATCATTTGATATATCCACTTCTGTTGACGTAACTAATAGGTCTAGTACTTCAACTGGTAGAGGTAGATTTTGTCTGAACTGAGATCTAGATAATTCGTGCATACTTGAGATAAATGGGTCTGTGGCATCCATGGACCTATTGAATAAGTCTTCCATTGTGGTTTTGCGGGACATTTTTCTAGTATTGTTCATACGGTCCTGCTTATATATTTTGTTGCGGGCCTCCGACGCTTCCTCCCCAATCATTCCAACAGGAATTATACTTGCGTTGATGATATCACCTCCATGGATTAAAATCTTATGGATAGTTGATGTCAAGAAATTCCACTTGTACAAAGTAATATACCTATGAATCCACTGCCTACAGAACTTGTTGTATTTTAGAATATCTGGTTTCAATTGGCAGTTTAACAAAATTAATATTGTTTGTAAACCTTTGACCAATACCTCGTCAATTCCTAAGATTGCAAAGAACTTACTATAGTTGCAGAATGCTCGACGCGCACTATTACCATCATTGGATGTTCCAGATCCATTTGAATTTAGCATTCCTATACGAAGACCCATCGTTTCCCACAATTGGCGTTTCAACTTTATTTTGGTTTCATTAAACGTTTCTTGGTTACATTTTTGTACAGCCCACGTTTTGAATGGGAGCTTGCAAGCTAATGCAAATATGAATTCTAAAGACCTTATCCAAATGTGTGTTGGTGATATCCCGTGTAGCAATCTATCTTGTTTAGGAAGAAATTTTTCTGTGCCTATGTAGTCCAAATTGTTAAAATCTGCTGATGTAGCTGCACATAGAGCACAAGCCAACGAGTACTTAGTATTTGTTATCATATTAAGTATTTTCTAGTCGATCATCGACAAGCAAAGAAAGTACTTAACAATAATTTGATGTTCTGCGTCTAAGGTTACAATACATGGTTGCAAGCTCTGGATCTCTAGTTCAAAAGCTAGTTTTTCGGCCAAAACAAGGTCATTGGTCTCCTTGGCGAACTGTAGGTGTACCGGACGGCACAATCGCGGTGACTGTGGTGTCAAATTTTGCCAAAGAATGGTTCCATCAAATGATGTAAGCCTCTGAGGGTTTATCACCGTAGCAAACAACGATGAATCGTCAAACGCCGTGTGACTCTCAGTTGTGTAGGTTTGCTTGTAATTCGCTTGGCCAGTGTATCCATCGAAGCCCCACGGGACAACAAGCGTGCATATCTCGCTTTGAACTCCCCTTTCGATTTGGCTTTGAATTATAGAATCTTTTTGCACGAGAGCGATTCTGCTGACTGTGTGATCTAGCAGTGACCTTAGGGTAATGCGGGCAGAATTATCGTTAACAAAAAGATTTTCTTTTGGTGGTTTGCAATGCGATTTTTCTTTCAGAACAAGGTCGTAATGTGGTAGCACCTTTCTGCCACACAAATTTATTCGATCTCGAATGCCGTCGTATTGGTACTTTGTTAGACTAAAATCCGAAAGCAACCCGAGCGCATTAAGTGATGGCAAAGGTTTTACTTCTGGTTTCGCCGAGACAGACGTTTTAATCATATTATCAATTCGCTCAGGATGCTTGTAGCCGTATTCCAGTAATCGGGCTAGCGAATGTTCTCCCTTTCCATCAGTATGGTACAAAAATCTGATAGCTGCTTCTGTGAACTCCTCACGCGCATACTCTGCTTTGATAAAATTGTCATACAGATCTTTGACACACCTCTTCTTTGATCGTTTGGCTTTTGCTTGAAATGTCTTTTTTGGGCGACCTCTTTGTTTTATAGCAATTTGCTGCGCAGCAGCAGTTGGGTCTGCAGTTGTACCCACCGTCTAGTTAAAAAATTATTTTAAACATTATAAGTACAAGTAATATGTAAATAACACATCAACTGGACGTAAAGCCGCCGTTTTTATAATATTGGAACTCCTGAATGCATTATTTAGCGTTTGGTTTATAAAGTATTATTCCAATTAGAGCCTTTTGCTAATAGTGACCACATAGCGTCAGACCTGTCGCTATCTATTTTTGAATACACCATCAAAATTTGCTATCACCGACTCGCACTTCACCCTATTTGTACATCGGAAACTCAATAGTGCAAACCAGTCAATATTGTATCGAGACATCGCATAGAAACATTGTGAAAACATTGGCAACAATAAGCAGCAAACAAGGCACACAAACAAGTGCAATTGGCATAAATAGTCTGAGCTCGTAAGTTATCATCTTAGCTCTAAAGGGTAGTAAGTAATCAGACGTTTAACATAACCTAGGCGTTTAGTGTTATTTGTACGTGTCGTACACAGAAAAACAAGATAAGGATTATGATGATAAGGAAGCAATTGAGATTGAGCCAGTTGCAACACCTAAACAACTGTGAGTCAATTGTATGCTCTTGTAAACCCGGAGGAAGACCTGTAGACTGCAGTGCTCATGCAGCAATTGTATAATAGTTAATGAGCTACGCAAGATATCAGGATCTAGTTTAATATCTCTCATTATACGCTTAGTATTAATCTAGGTTCTGCAGGCAGTGAGGTTCCTGTGAACAAATCTAGTTCATGTACCCTTAACACTAACTTACGTACTTGACAATAACGATAGAAAATGAAAGGAAGGAATGGTAAAGCAGAACGTAATGGTAACATTATTGCCTGTCTTCAAAATTGGGGTTTACTGTACATCTTTGCTAACTATAAACGCTTAAATTTATCATGAAGAATCTTGCTCGAATCTAGCTTAATCGGAATGTTTTATAGTGACAATATTTATCGTGATGTTTTATATATGAGCTTTTGACATTATTTGGATGATTAAAGGAACAACTACTATTTAATTATTGACCCATATTAGATTGTGTATACGTTAAAGCTTTGGATGTACATTACGAGGTCAAACTGTATATGCCTATTGCACGTGTTTGTACGTGCCATCTTTGATAAGTGGTGTTGCCAATGTTTTCACAACTGTTTTTGTTGACGTCTAGATTTTTAATCTATGCCATATTGGGTGCTTTGCGGTTCACGAACAGTAGAGTGTCCCCACTAGAATGCAGGCTACAAGAGTGCATGGTCACGAGAGTGTACGCCATAAGAGTGTTTGCCACGAAAGTGTGGGGCCGCTGGAGTGCATTTCATTAAAGTGCAAGTCACCAGAATGCAGGGTCACTAGAGTGCATGGACACGAGAGTGTAGGCGACAAAGGTGCAAGTCATCAGAGTGCTTGGTCACCAGAGTGTCAGCTAGTTTGTAATGAAAGACGCTGATAATAAATACAGGGAATAAAATTGTTTTATTATTGTGTAAAACTACGGTTCCGGTAATATCACAATGACATGCATTCGGTTATATCACAATTACAAGCCTTAGGTAACATTTGAAATTACCGTTTTTGAACAGCATCACAATATGGTATAATTTAACAGCACACATTTACCTCCTTGATAGAAAATTAAAAATAATTTAGTCGCATTTTAAGGCGTACAAAACAACAATTTACATCCGTCAGGTAATTGCGAGTGTGTTTTAAGCTCCATTGACTTTAATTAGCAATTCATACACTTTTAGTAGAATTTGTATTTTGGTTTATTTTTGAAATTTTGCAGGTGGGCCAATTAAAACTCCTATGTTAAAACCCATTTAAGTTTTCGCTGTTTCAAGTCACAAAATTCAATAATTGTTTTTGAAACAACGAAAAGTGGATTCTAGTTTAAGTTTAGTAGTAGTAGTTAGAGTAAGGTTTATTAATAAAATAATTGTGGTGTGAATCGGGGTTGCGCATTTGGGTTAATTTACTTGTAAATATAGTGACTCGTATCTATGTTCTTTGAAAACCAAAGTTACGTACAAGTAGATGGTGTGGGAACAGGATTAGCTTTTTAGGGAGCCTATGTATTCACATGTGTTTGACGGAGGGATTTTAAAATGATGAATATTGTAAATTTTTCCTGTGGTCCTCCCCGTGAACATAAAAAATTTGCATGTTAAATCGCATAAGAAAAACTAGTTTTCTAGTTTCGAGACAAATTCGTGTGCATGAATTTTCCGTTTGATTACGTGTAATGGGAATGAATCAAAATGGGAATTGTAAATATTGTTGAAAATTGTGGAAATTGAAAAAAAATTAAAACAAATTATTAAAAAAATATTTTCTGTGGTCCGCCCTGTGAACATGAACAATTTGCATGTTAAATCCCATACAAAAACATTGTTTTCTAGTTTCGAAACAAATTCATGTAGGGTCAGAGTGCCTATGTGTGACATGCCCCAAAGTGTGACCGGGGGCCACTATTAGTAGACCTGGCTATTTGGCCTAAACCAATGTTAGTTTGTCATTGAAAGTGGACATTCTTCTTTACTCGTCATAAA
>JAQFZC010008461.1:0-10153 GCA_034695205.1 Dicyrtoma fusca | reverse complement strand
TTGAAAAGGTCAATTTATAGAATTAAAGACTTTTGTAAAGCATTCTTTCCATGGTTTGCCAGTTGCGAATAGGTTAAGAACTCAACCAGGAAGTGCATGTCGATTAGCATTGGCCGTGGCAGACCGAGTGCTCAGTGCCCCTTTGATTAGTTCAACATATTTTACATCTCACACCCGAGTACTTTCCCACTTCTCAACCAATAAGAAAGTGCTTAGTGCTTTTACCTTTCGAAATTATGCAAGAAAATATTTAAATAATAATACATTTAATACTAATTACAATACCTAATACCTTCCTGTCAATGCAATGCCTGTCCTCTAAATATGCATTGTATTTATTTTTAACATTATGATAGTATGCAACACATTATTGCAGTTAATACGGTTTCAAGTAGTGAAATAATTTACAACTTTCATTATTTTTTGTCATCTTCAAGAGTCAAAAATTATTTTTTTCCTTCATTTTCGATTCTTATTTTTCTCAATAACTAATTTTTAATAATAATATTATTATTACTTTACTATTTATTATTGTTGCATTCAAGTTCAACATTCAATAATTACTAGTATTATATTTTTTTTTCATTATTTGCTAAAATACTTTGAATACTTGCGTAGAATAATAATAATGATGATATTTCTATCCTTATAGTTTTTATATTATTTTCATAATGGCCGTGTTGTAATTTTGTATTATTGTAATTTTCATACTATTTAAAAAATCTAAAACTTGTACATTATTACGAAGGACATGTGATCAGATGTATGTGAGTGTGAGGTTGTGGCCGTTGTGGGTGTCAATGTCATGTCATAAAGTTTTGTTAGATTTAATAATAATAAATAATAATATAAAATATACCATGCGAAGAGATAACACAAAATTATCAACTATTCAATTTTAATAAAATAAGTAAATACGCATTTTCAGATTCAACTGTAAATTGTCATCATTGCATGCATTTTTGGTAAATATTGTAAGAGCTCCGATTTCCGAATATTCAATATAAGTATTATTTTCACTTTCTATATTTTATGCTTATATTTTATTATAGTTAAAAATAATATAAGTTAGAATATTCAATAATAGTAAACTAATATTATTATTATTAAAATTTTATTTCACTAGTTTCCTATAAGCTTACAGCGGTTACGTTTATACGTTCTTTTGTAAATTGTAAAACATTGATTTCTCAAAATTTTAGTATTAATGCAAGTTTGTTTTTCTGCGATAAAATGTCGTGTAGTATCATTTTTCTAATTTTAATTTCATTTCATTTTCCTAAAGTGTCAGTTTTTTTCGCAGTAGAATAGCAGCGTGAAAGCTACCCTCCCACGGCCCCCCCCCCCCTTTTTTTTTTTTTTTTTAAATTTTTTACCTGTCGCCATTTTTTTATATTCATTTTCTTTTCGTTTGTAAGTAAGTAATATCCTAAACTTGAAGCGTCTAACGGTCTAAATAGACTAAAACTAAACGTTCGTAAAATAAAATTAGTAAAAATCGAATCTATAATTATGTATGTACATCGTCAAAAGAACAGAGAAAATCATAAATTCATGAAAGGATTGGATTAGGAAATACGAATATGAGAAATAATAAAATTATAAATAATTCCGAAATAGCGAATTAAATAAATTAAAAATACTTGTAAATATTTGCTACTTATATGTGTATTAATTGGTTAAGTAGGATAGTGTTGAACCGTACTCCGCAGTTTTATAATTCGACAATCTCTAACTTGATTAGAATTTTCTAAATGCTAAAAATAATGTCTAGGATTTAACTTGAATACAATAATAATTTTTATGTGCTTTAGACAAGCCCGGGTTCTTTCCCTTTCCTTTAAAATTCGGTCCTACAATATAGAGAAGTTCTAGTAATCTATTATAAGCATGTATGGACGTAATATTTTAAAGATTTTAAATGAATACTAACATATAAGTTAATGTGATAAGTAGTTTCTTGTAGCTTGCTTATTACGTATGCATGAATAAATAAAAATAGTAGTAAAGTAATTATTAAAAACTGTTAATCAGAAAATGTGTTTATAAATAAAATTAAAAACATGCTAATATTCTGTTAACTTTCAGACTTGGTACGATGATGTAAATAAAGTAGGTTCCAGCACTCGCTCAATCGGCGAGTCATTATTTTAAACATAATTATCACCAAAATATCAGAATTCAGAATTATTCAAAGAGGAAAAGTCGAAAACACATTAAAGGGCTCTTCCATTTTAAAATGGACACAATGAGACTTTTAAAAAATGAACTCGACTGAAGGGATCATTCCGAAACTCAAGACAACGACGGGATAACTGGAAGCTCTTTAAATTAAATAATTTGGATCTTGCTTACTTTTAACTACAATAAGAAATACTTAAGCTGGATGTTGCAAATTTTAGATAAAAAATTAAAATAAATTATTATAATTCAAAACTTACATCGACTTAAAATACAGGGATGTACAAAGGAAGATGTCAAGTCAAAACAGAACTACTCGTGTCATCAAACGTTTTTGTTATTTAAATGAAAATAAAATTGCGCGGATGTAAAATAAGATTTAATTATTATTAACAAAACAAAATTATGATTTACTTGGCAGTCGAGTCCTTCAACTAATTTCAATTTTTGAACCGCTTGGTAAACATTTTTATAAGTCAGTCATACTTCTTATAGGAAAATAGCGGAAAAGCGGAATTAGTGCAAAGAAAAAAACTGTAAAAATTGTAAATCCATACAAGGATGATTATTGATATTTTAAATATTTTAGCTTTTTTTTTTATTTAATGATATTAATGAATAAATAATATTATAATAGACTTGCTCCTACTTAAGTATTAAGTAATTTAATATAATAATAATAAATTATTATTATTATTATAGCCTAGAACTGATTAACACTTTACTTACATACAACTAACTTACTGTTATTACGCGTATTCACTCACATGGAATTCGAAATTCAATTCAAATTACCAATTCCACAACAATCACTTCATACATTCAATATTTTCATAAATTATTCCATCATTTTAGCGCATCCTACACTTACTTACATAACGGAAATAAAATTAACTACGTAACTGTAGTACAGGAATAAATTAAATAGTGTGATTTTAAATCCGTTTCATCTAATAGTAGATAATAATAATTACTTTCAAAGCCGAGACCGAGGCGGAAGGAAATGAAAATAAAAAACACAAGTGAAACTCAAGAAATTCGGAAACTGACAATAAATCTATTCTACAGATTTAAATACTATTAAAATTAATTCTTTAACACACAACAAATTAGCTCAATCAAAATAGAAAAAAAGTGAAATAGCAAATTAATGAATTAAATTATTACGTATTTATTTAATACTATCGACTCGTGTTCGCTTCGCTCCTGT
This sequence comes from Dicyrtoma fusca, assembly GCA_034695205.1. NCBI lineage: Eukaryota > Metazoa > Arthropoda > Collembola > Symphypleona > Dicyrtomidae > Dicyrtoma > Dicyrtoma fusca. The sequence goes on along the minus strand of JAQFZC010008461.1, from coordinate 6,762 downwards.
GTTACACTTTACACTACAGACTATAAACATTCAATAGTATTTATTCAGCAGGTCATAGGTCATCATAATCATGTAGAACGAACGTATTCGGTATAAGTATAGGCAGACCATCATCGGACAGATTGCGAAAACACAAAATAAATAATTTAATAATCATTGTAATAAATTAACATTAAAAACATTTAAAATCAGTTCATTCGGCGAACGTGAGACGAAAAAAGAAAAACAAATTATTTTTCAGAATGAATTAAATTAAATTAGTTCGGTTAATCTAAAATAGAAACTATAAAGAGAAGCAAAGACGCAGACCCTGAGGCAATATAGCAAGGAAAATAAGGAAAAGCTTATCAAAAATGTAAATTAAATCTGAATATTACACCATTTTCTATTTTTAACTAGACACTACTTACTTATTACTCTTCAAATTCAAAAAACTACAATATTTGAGAATTGAGTTAAGTATCTTTATTGGATCAATTTTTTGAAAATTAAAAATCAAATTACTAATTGACTTGATTAAATAATATAAACGTGTTGAAATTAATTAACCTGCTTTGATTTTGAATTAATGTCTCGATGTTCTGAAGCTGTGAATGAATACTCAACAATACAATACTTAAGAATTTCCCCATGATTTCCTCGGAAATCAATATTGAATTGTTCACTTGACACAAAGACACGACAGCAAAAATGTCATTCTATTTTAAATTTAGTTGTCCTTAATTATAAATCGTAATTTAATATCAATGAACCAACCGACAGCTGACGGTGTATCATACAGAGTACACAGAGTTTGTCCCTCTATCATCTCTAAGCTACACATTCAAAGATTTTTAAATTTTTATAATTTCAAATTTTTTACCCAATTAAATACCTTGTGTAAGTACATTGCATATTGTACTATACCTTACAATTTGACATTTTATTAACAATTTGTATTAATAAGCATAGTGTAATGTTTGTCTATCTAAATATTCAATTTTAATTTCTCAATAATGAATTCATTTTTTTTTATTTCAATATTCCCACGTTTTATCAGAATATTAATTGCAAATATTTTTGCCATTTTCTTTTTTCCCACAATATATTCTTAACCCCTTGAAAAAAAAACGATTTTCCAATCAACTAAAAAAAAGTAGAACCATTTAATTGAAAGAATTAAATACTATTCAAATACTTACACGAATAATAATTTGCTTCTCAATAATTTACACTTGTATTCTAGGCTTCTGCTCAATACTCAATAGACTCAGTACTATTCTACTTTTTGTTTTAGTTTCAACAAATATTTTTCTCTCGATTAGATATTCGATAATAATATAATATTCAATACAACAATTTATACAAATACAAACTAATAAATTAATGTCACATGTCACAGTTAATTTACTACAGCATAGTTAAGTAACAATAATCATTTGTTTTTTAAAAAAGAACAATGGTAATGTGCTATCATAATCGTAATTTCTTTACCTTAGAATGTTCTGACGTAATAATATAATTACTGTTAGTTTTGAGATTCTTTTTTTCTCTCTTGTCTCCCACCATTGCATTCGCAGAAACTAAACCACTGAACAGACAATAATTTAAATACAATTTCACATTTACATTCATATTTCATAAAAGACCATGCTTATCCTTCATCCTTAATATTAATTACACACTAATTTATTTACACTGCATTTATTTAATAATGGATGTACTTTTTTGGATGTATTCATGTAGATTGTAGATATTCCGTCATAATTATTATTGTTTATGTACTTAGCATTAATATTAGTTATACATGTAGATTCTAACATTTATCTCTACTTAGATAAAATGTTATTATTCATTCTAAAAATCTAGTCGTAGGATTCTGTACAATTATAATATAAATTGCTAGTTATTCTAAAATTCGAAAATTATATCGTTTTGATCTTTTTAATAATATTATTTTTTTTAATGTACAAATTATTACCTACTGCAAGAGAGTGTCAAGTATGTATGTATTGTTCTTGTTTGAAGTTGTTTGGTTGGTTTAAATTTGTTTCTTATAATTCATAATGTATAATAAATTGTTATTATTTACGTATGTAACTATTATTATATTATTTTGTTATGGTGTGTGGAGTATATAATGCGAAAGCGCAACATCTTAAATATTATGTGCGCTTTGACGCTGCGCTTCCTTTCCTAATTTAATACTTTTATTTTTTTTTAATTAGGACACTTAATTACACTATGTAATAAATATTAATATAATCCATAATAGTAGTCTGTATAGTCGTAGTAGTATGGATGTGCTCGCTATAAAAATCTTTATATACCAATAAAGTTATTAAATATATATCTACATGCAACATGACGTTCAAGCATTAACAATAATTAAATGATTAATTAATAGTAATTACAATAATTTTTATTAAATTTGACAAGTGGAACCGTCATGTTTGACGTTTGTATTTTGAAACTCATGCGTGTCGTCGGCGCGTCGTTATTTTGTCGGCTCTGTTTCGATAATAATAATAATTGATTACTTTTTTCGTTCGCTTCCTACTTCTATTATTTCAAATTTCTACAAGTTGAATACATACAAATATCTTATCGTTTTTATTCCTTTCGATCTAAATTGTCGCTTTATTATTTACTTACTATTTACTTCTATTAAATTTTAGGTATTTTACGTAATACGTATAAAATTTTAATATGGATTATGTACTTAAATCTTGAATGGATGTATTTTTGGTGTATAATTGTTTGTGGTTATTTCTCTCGAAATGGCATTGCATTCTTTTCGTTTCTTACTTATTCCTTACTGCTCTCAACAGATATTCGTCATGTCATGTACTCGCCATTAGGTCCCTCACGCGGACTTCCTTTTCTTCTCAAAATGTCACAAAAACGTTTTTTCGTCACAACCCAAATATTTTAAATTTCTCGGTTTTGTATAAGTAAATATTATCTTAATTATTTTATAACGTTTAAAAAACTTTTAAATAAATGCTAAATACGTATTAACAAATAGCTTGCAATTCTCGCGGCTTGACTGGACTAATAAAACAATGGAAAAAAAGACAAATTCAGTACCTAATATCTGAAATATTAAATTTTATAACTGTTTCATTACTACTATTACTAGTAAGTTTTCAATTCAAACAAATTATCTAAGTAAATAGCAACTTCAATGGAAACAAATTATAAAAGTCCATTCGAAATCGTCCACGTCTGCCGTATAATTCTACAATCAAGCCAACGGTCGCTACAAAAAGATGTTACTAACACAAAAGTATTTAAAAGTACCTAATATTAGGCAATAGTAAGTAGTAAATATTCAATTAACTCATAATTATGTACTTTTGAACAATATTTTGTAGAATTTGCAATAATTTCCTATCCGTTATCAATTTTCCTTCTCAAAATTGAACCACTCTATGACGACGATGGTGGTTAAGTATGACGAATACGAATGTATATACACAATATAGGGACGAGGGGAAATGCGCAATATATGGGAGTAGGGAAGGGACAATAGTTTTCTAATATTTATATTTTCATAATTGACTACAATATATTACTTAATATCCGAAATCCACGTTCCGACGTATATAATTAATTATATATGAACAATATACCGACCATGCTCACATTGAAATCGCAATCGTATCGTATGGTTTAAATATCTAACAGGAATAATTCAAAATGTCTAATTATGAAAAAAAAAATTAAAAACCGTAATTTATGAATAAATTATTTTTACAGACAAAATCTTACAAACTTAAGGAATACGTGCATCATTTAGGATTGGCTTGAAGTGCGGCTGTAATCTGAGCCCACAGATCTTTCTTGCATGCTTTAGACCTGCGTGGTAGAACAACGAAAAGGAATTAAAACATTGCATTTCTGGAAGGGACATTTTATAGAAAATATATGCTTCATTATTAAATGGTCGTTGAAAGTGCTAAAGACAGGTGGTTCTGTAGAATAGGAAATAGGACGCAGTGAGCTACAGAAAAGGTAGGAATAGCTTGAATTGCACTTTCAGTTACGAAATATGTGTGGAGCTAAAAATGGGCATATGTTTATTGGAACGTACCTTCGCAAATTCTGAAGCCACTCCTTGAACTGAGAGACGCCATCGGGGGTGAGATGGAAAGCTTGTCGGGCGGTGCAGACGATATTAACGAAATCTTCATAGTCGGATAAAGTAATATGATACAATTTCTGATGTAAACACTGAAAGTACATCTGTTGACATTTTTGTACGAGAGGTGAAAGGGGGGAGCGGGGGTTTTGGTAGACCCAGGCTAGATTATTCCTAGTGGAGATGAGGGCTGCATCCAGAATAATCTCGTGAAGGACAAATGGATTTGCAATGGAGGAGACAGCACATATACAGAACTGCTGGAGGTACTGCGCTCCCAACTTCCTGCTGATGCCCAAGAGCCACTTTACGTCTTCCCCGTACGGAGGGTTGCGGGCGAATTTGGCTGCAGGACGATCGTCATGAACACGACGGGCGAGGGTTTCCATGGCGAGCATACCTACCCGGTAGGATGCTAATAAATATTTTACCTTTATTGCCGAGGCTTGACCACCCTGTTGACCTAACGAGTCCCGAATACCAATGTGGGGGAAGAAGCCACCAGCTCGAACGAGTTGCTGCTGCTGTTGTTGTTGTTGCTGCTGTTGCTGTTGTTGGGCTTGACTTGTGGGTGGACCGTCTGGGATTCCCATGGGATTCATTCCAGCTCCATGTTGGCCTGCCATAGGCTGCCCTTGACTCGTACTCGTCAACGGACCCCCTTGAACGAAACTACTTCCCGCATGTGAGATCAGAGAGTTTCCACAATTTACCTGAAAAACAACCAACAATACTCTGATTAGTAAAATCCGATTACAATATTTCTTAGCCTCTCATTTCGATGTTGAGGAAGCAGTTGCAGCTGCGAAGGTACTTTCTACCTTCTAAAATTGTTCTAAAAATACTCTCGGATCCTTAGCCGCTGTTCGCAACATTATTACCAGGTTCAAACGAATTTGCAATCAAAGTTTTGTAATTTTGAAAAACTTGGACATTCAATTCTGAAAGAGTTTAAAAAATTGAAAGCTTGCATACATCACGTCATACTGTGACTGTGCACACAGGATGAGAACAACTCATCCAGCAACGCCCTTTATTTGGTTTTGTGTTGAATAAATTGAAATTAAAATTTAACAAAAGTAAAATCTGATACTCACGATCATTACCTGAGGTTGTCCAGGCGGTCTTCCGCCATTGGCCATGCTAATATTATGGGCGTGAGCCGCGACAGCAGCCGCCGCAGCAGCATGTGCATGAGGATTGTGACTGTGCCCGTTGGCAGCCGCAGCAGCAGCAGCCATGTTCGCTGCCATCTGCATTTGTTGTCCATTGGATTGACTTCCGGGTGGAATGGCAACTAGATGACCTTGACTCGTCATACTGAGCGGATGTCCATGTGAGTGAACAGCAGCTGCCATAGCAGCAGCCACATTGGAACCACTCGGGGGTGGCATGTTGTTGAGACTTCCATGTGCTGGGTGGAGACTCATATGGCTGACGGGGAAGAATTGAGCGGTGGGACGAAGATGTCCAGACGGACCGGCGGACGAAATGGGCGTGACGGTTGGGTAGTACTGAAGTGCTGGACCGGCCGAGACCATGTTGTGAAGTTGCTGCTGTTGATGTTGATGCATCCCCCCGGGGTTGAAGTTCCCGCCAACTCCGGCCATGCTCGCCTGACACTGACTTTGGCCCGTCTGCTGATTGTAGTAGCCACTCGTGGTAGTGGCGACGCCCTGCTGAGGATTGGGATTTGTGTTGGCTTGATAAATAACTGTTTGACCGTATACAAAATTGCCAGGAACAGGGTTGAAAGTGGCAGGTAGAAACGGGACTTGTCCATATGGTGAGGTGCCATATGGAATGGAAGCACCCACAATTGGCACTTGAGGATTCCCCATGGGGTAGACTTGTTGGTGCTGGTGCGAGATGGGCGGGCCGGAAGCGGGGTTCATGCCGATCATGTCCATGGGATTCTGTTGGAGGGAAGAATTGAGAGGTCCCGGACCGCCAGGACCAGCCTGAGACACGGAAGGTGGTGGAGGAGGGGGATTGTTCGGGTTCACGGGTGGCAGTCCCGTTTGGGCTGAAACATGACTTCCATTCATCGAGTCCAAACCGTTCGAGTCCAGGCCGGACAGGAGTGAGTCGTGATGACTGAGTTCATCATTCAGCAAGTCCACGTCCAACGGCAAATGCTACGCACATAATCAAATCAAAGCTTCCATTAGAACACTTGAACACTGCCACCATAACAAAACTAGTTTATATTATTTATTACTTTATTATTTCAAGAAAACTAGTTTACATATATTATTTATTATTTATTACCACTTTATTATTTCAAGAAAACTAGTTTATATTATTTATTACTTCAAGAAAACTAGTTTATATTATTTATTACTTTATTATTTCAAGAAAACTAGTTTATATTATTTATTATTTTATTATTTCAAGAAAACTAGTTTATATTATTTATTATTTCAAGAAAACTAGTTTATATTATTTATTATTTTATTATTTCAAGAAAACTAGTTTATATTATTTATTGCTTTATTATTTCAAGAAAACTAGTTTATATTATTTATTACTTCAAGAAAACTAGTTTATATTATTTATTACTTTATTATTTCAAGAAAACTAGTTTATATTATTTATTATTTTATTATTTCAAGAAAACTAGTTTATATTATTTATTA